>BSBK01009922.1:0-257136 GCA_027943335.1 Chamaecyparis obtusa
CACACTTTATGGTTCGAGGTGCTTCTAATGTATTAAATGAGGGTTCCTAATGTTTTTTAGATCTTATTATGGCTCTTTAGCACCTATTAAGAACCATAAGAAAATACTACAATCAATTAATACCTCTTAGGACACACTTTGAGGATCTAATGTGTCCTAACAGACCATAATGTTGTCTAAGGGTTTGTAGTGGATCATGAGAGTTCTAACGTGTTCTAAGGGACAATAATGGGTTGTAATAGACCATTTAGAGGCAATTAAAACCACTATGGAATCATTAGGACACATTAGAATGGGTCCTAATGGTTCTTTAGAGCCTATTTATGCTTGACATAGGGTGCACGCCAAATAGGGCGCATGCCCTATTTGGCGTGCACCCTATTTCAAGCATAGATTCAAATAGGGCACATGCCAAATAGGGCATGCGCCCTATTTGGTGTGTGCCCTATTTGAAGGCTTGTATTTTACCAAGCCTAAGGCTTGGATTTTCTTTGGAGATCCAACCCAAAGGCTTGGATGTATAAGCCATGAGTTTGACGTGAATTCGAAGAAACATTAGAAAAAACCTTCACTTTTTGTGTGTGCTGTCCATCTAGTTTACACGTGATTCGATAATGAAAAAATCAGACAATGTGAGATTATTGGTCTCTGAGTTAGCTATCTAAACATATAATTTATTTCCAAAAATGATAATTTTAAGCCTATCAACATTAATTTCCATTGAATGTATGCGAATTTTTTGTCAAAAACCAACGTGTAGTATTTTGGGTATAGATTTTGCTTCATTTGTCAAAATTTGCAAAAACTTAGTTTTTTAGAAACTAGACTCCATTCTACACACTTTTGAAAAAAAATTAATTTTCGACTAATTTTGAATGATTTCTAGGGGGAGCACACCCAAATTTCATGTGTTTTGGGATGTCTGAGTTCAAAAAGTCATAGAAATTCATACATTCATAAAAAAATTAGCAAAAAAATCCAAGGCAAACTACGTGGTGTTAGCTAACTTCTCACCAGAGTGATTAAATAATTTCAAAAAATAAGTTAACATTTTAGGGGGAGCACAATAGGCGCTATATTATTTTTTTCACAAAAAATAGTACCACTTTTTGTGCTCCCCCTAGTTGAAGGCCTTAATCTTCACCGTTTTTCAAATAAATTAGTAGTTTAGAACTAGATTCAGAGTTCTACAACTCTTGTTCTTGTTGTGTTTTGAAATTTTGAGTCGAACTATCTTCAATTTGTTATTGAAGTTCAGAGTTTTCTGATTTCAAGAAAAAAGTGGCATCTTAAACCCCCTTTTTGGTACCCCATCTTTGTGCACATACCCACTAATCTATTTGTGCTTTTACCAATTACCAGTTAATTTCTCATAGTGATTACCAACCAAATCAAATATGCAATATGTAAAATATAATATCCAAACAATCACCACATAAACACATAACACAAGAGATTTAACGTGGAAACCTTGCAAAGGGAAAACCCACCTAGGACTGGTAACCAAAAAAAAATTCACTCTTCTGAAGTGAGCTCAGTGAAGTGCCAACCCTGTTAAGGGTTACAAAACACACTATAAGGTGTGACCTTGTTAGAGGATTTAACACTAATAGTTATCGTCCAACCAGCATTCACTATGGGGTTGACAGGATAACAATGTACATTCTATGAATGACATAATAAGACTTTCAAGTCCACTCAGTTAAGAGATTTTATCTAATTACAATGGTTAAACTGTAACAGCAGGCACGATCTGATTACAATGTAACTTGATTTGAAGATATTCAAATCTATACTAAGTTCATAAAATACTCTGATCAATATTTCATATTTAGTTCATCAACATTGAATAACTTACCGTCCCTCGGTAAAGCTTTCTAATGCTCAGTACTATCCTGCAATTTGGTTCTTCTTCAACTAGTATGATCAGGCATGCATGAAGCTTGTTCACGTGATATCTCTATAGTCTCCTTCTTCTGGCATACATTTCACTATGAAACCCTAATCTCTCAAATAGACAAGTAAACCATTTTCTTTTCATCCATCAGATTTTGTTGCTTAATCTACTTTGTTGATTTTGCTGCTTAAACCTTCCTTGGCTGATGTGTCAGTAATACATTTTGTTTCTATCCTTTAGATCTTCCTTGAATTTTGTTAGTCATTGATCTCATAACAAACTTTATCTTTCCACCTCGTAATCATATACTTTACAGCTCATCAATTTCTGTTGGCTAAACTAATCATTAAGTTCTTTTGTCCATACTCGGTTAACAAAGAAATGCATCGGTGAACACAAGATCATTTGATACTATCGCTCGGTATACACTACATTGGCTCGGTGTATACTGAAATGCTTCATTAACTGACCACACTGCTTTGAAACATGTTTCTCCTATCTTCATAACAGATTAATGCAACATAATCAAGTCAACAATATGAAGTCATAGACTCATCAATAAGTTACCAAAAGTATTCATTATCGTCATCTGCCATATCCATCTTCCTCAATGTAGATATCTCGGTGCTTCATATTTTCTCTCCTCTTTTATAGATGTGTAGATATTTGCAACTACCATGATAAGTACTATCAAACTAGTTGACATCAATGACAACATAAAGACTGATTCAATTATCTTACATAACAATTCAATGCTTGGTGATCTCTAATCATGTGTTATTCATCAATCAATTTCTCAATCAGTTGTAGTTCATCAATCTCTCCCTTTGGCATTGATGGCAACTCAAGTAATATGAAGTATACCATACACATACCAAACATGTATTCTACAACTTTGTAAGAAAATGTTGTAGCTCGGTAAGATCTCCTTAGCTTAATATGTTTAATCACTATGTTACATGATATCATTGCAAATGTAGACTTTCCTCTATAGATATGATCTTTCTAGTTCTCAGATTCCTTTTGTTCTCAGCAACAAATCTTCTAAAACTCTCCCTAACTTTCTCAGATTGTCTCTCCCTTAGACAAATGTTCCATTAATCTCCTCGGTTATCATATTGTTTATCTCTCCCTTTGACAACAATGCCAAAGAAACAAATAAACATATAGCTCTGTATTAGCCATGTGACTCTCTATTGTCTGGTGCATACAATGTATCTCTATATCTTAGTATACCAATATGAAAAATTTTGTTCCTAAAATTTTTCATAGCCTTAGACAAAATCCAAAGTGTGAACTATTCTGCATCAACATGAATGATCTTCTGAAAAAAAAATTAGGTTGATGCAACCTCCAAATCACATTAGTGCCTGGTAGACAAGGGACGAACCCCAAGTCTAGTCCTCAAATATTCAAAATTTTCCTTCAGTAGAGGCTTGGTAAATATGTCAACAAGTTTCTCTTTTGATATAACATATTCTAATTTAACTTGATTCTCATGTACTTGTTCTCTTAAGTAGTGATACTTAATAAAGATGTGCTTGGTCTTTGAGTGTATTAAAAGATTCTTTGAAATGTTTATTGGACTTGTGTTATCACAGTATATAATCACTGGCTTAGTGATTACCTCATTCATCCCTTCCAACACTTGCTTGATGGAGGCAATGTTTGAACAGTTTGTAGCAGCAACAACATACTCTGCTTTGGTAGTAGACTGAGAAATACAAGGTTGTTTCTTACTTGTCCAAGTAACAAGTCTTTCACCAAAGAAAAATGCTCCTTCGGTGGTACTTTTCCTGTCATCTATATTTCCAACTCAGTTTGCATTGGTGTAGACTCTTAGTTCAAACTTCCATTCTTTAGGATACCATAATCCATAGTCGTCTATTTTCTTCATGTATCTTAAGATTCTTTTAGTTGCAATCATGTGTGACTCATTTGGATTTGCAAAAAATCTAGCAACAATTCCCACAACATGTGCAATATCTGGTCTACTATGCACTACATACATCGACTTACCAATCATAGATCGATACAGTGTCTAGTTCACCACTATAGTTTCATCATCTTTAGTCAATTTGCAACCTGTGACCATCGGTGTTCCAATTGGTTTAGCATCTACCATGCCAAATGTTCTCAATACTTCCTTTATATACTTTGATTGTGTGATGAATATTCCATCATTCTAATGAATAACCTGCAAGCCTAGAAAGAACTTAATCTCTCCAAACCCATACATTTAAAATTATTTGGGCATCTCATCAGAAAATGATTTACAGATATGATCTTTTCCTCTGAAAATAATATCATCAACAAATATTTCAGCAATCAAGATAGTATCATCAGTATCTCCTTTCATATACAGATTGATGTTCTCACTATTTCTGACAAAACCAATACTTAACAAATAAGTATGCAATCTTTCATACTAGGCTCTAGGTGCTTGCTTTAAATGATATAAATCTTTATGTAGTCTACATACCATATCTTTCTTGTCTAGATCAACAAACCCTTCTGGTTGTTTAATGTAGACCTCCTCTTCTAGTATCCCATTCAGAAATGCAGACTTAACATCCATTTGATAAACTTTAAACTTCTTATGTGATGCATATGCAAGTAACATTTTGACTCCTTCTAGTCTAGCAACAAGTGCAAAAGTGTCACCATAATCTATGCCTTTCTCCTGTGCATACCCCTTTCATACAAGTCTAGCCTCTTTTCTTGTAACCTCTCCATTTTCATTCAGCTTATTTCTAAAAATCCATTTAGTACTTATAACATTTTTATCTTTAGGCCTAGGTACTAAAGTCCATGTCTTGTTTTTCTCTATCTGTTCTATCTCTTCATTCATTGCATTTACCCATTCTTCATTCTCCAATGCAACCTTAACATTTTTTGGTTCAAATTCACAAACTAAGCATGTACCTTGTCTCAACTTACTTGTTGTCATAATGCCAGCTTGCTTGTCACCAATGATTTGGTTCGCAGGATGATGTATTCTGATAAATCTAGCTAGTACTTGATCTCTTCTTTGTTGTTCATCCTGTCCAGGTTCATGTGCTTGCTCGATAGGCCCTTCCTGATCATCGGTTTCTCTTTGTTGTTCCTCGGTGTTGTTTTCCTGATGACCGGTTGACATAGTCTACGGCTTCGGTAGGTACCCTGGTTGTTCAATGTAAGTGAATCTACTATAATCTTCTGGTTCCCTAGTGCTTTCTTCACTATTCTTAGTATCAAATTCATCAACCCTGACATTAGTACTTTCAATCATTTTATTAGTAACTTTATTTAGACACTTATAGGCTTTCCTTTTAGTGGAATATCCAAGAAATATCCCTTCATCCCCTTTTGAGTCAAACTTTCCATTTCTTTCATCTTTTAGAATAAAACATTTGCAACAAAAAATTCTAAAGTAGCTTACAGTCGGTTTGTGACCAAACCATAGCTCATAGGGTGTTTTGTTTGTGTCCTTCAATTGTACTCTATTTAGCACATAGACAATTGTGCTAACTACTTCTCTCCAGTTTGTCTAAGCAACATTCTTCTGGAACATCAGTGTCCTTGCACAATCAATAATTGATCTATTCCTCCTTTCAGCAATCTCATTCTGCTAAGGTGTCCTCGGTGCAGAAACCTATCTTTTTATACCATGCTCATTACAATAGTTAGTAAATTCATCATAAATAAATTCACCACCTTTGTCAGATCTCAAGCATTTTAGTTCCTTATTGGTTTCTTTCTCTACCTTTTCTTTAAACCATTTAAACATCTTAAATGCCTCTGATTTCTCTTTTAAAAACATCACAGTGATTAATCTAGTGTAATCATCAACAAACACAATGAAGTATCTATCTACATAATAGCTCTATTTTCTCATGGGACCACATAGGTCGATGTGAACTAGCTCCAAAATTCTCTTTGTTGAATATTCTTTTCTCTTAAAACTAGTTTTTGTCATTTTACCTTTTTGACATTCATGACACATAACATGATCTAGTTTTGCTAGGCTAGGAAGACCTCTAACCTTTTTCTTTCTACTAATTTTAATCACGTTAGCAAAGTTTACATGACATAACCTTTTATGCCACAACCATGCATCCTCATTTTGCATTATTAAATAGGAAGACTTATCATTATCAAGATAAAACAATTTACCTTTCATTTGTGCTCCTATTCCAACAAGTTTTCCTCCATCTTCAAATATCGTAACCTTTTTGCTCTCAAAAGCTACTCGGTAACCTGAGTTGTTAAGCTGTACCACACTTAGCAAATTGTAATTTAGTCCTTCTACCCAATAAGCATTATCACATCTAATTTTATCATTTATCAGTAAAGATCCCTTTCCTCTAACCATACAAGGTGTATCATTACCTATTTTTACAGATCCTCCATTATATTGCTCAAGATGATCAAATTTTTCTTCATCACCAGTCATGTAATGGGTACAACCACTATCAATGATCCATGTATCATTTTTATTAACCTTAGAAATCAGTGTTGTCTCTACATAATTTTCTTCTTCCTTAGAACCATGCTTCATACAAAAAAATACTACTTCTACATCATCATCTAAATCAGTATCAGTATCAATCTCTTTAGCAATGTAACATACCTTTTTACCTTTGTCATTGTTGTCTCGGTTGTCTTTGTTGTAGTGTCGGTAACTTTTGTTGTTTCTCCTCCCATAGCTTCCTTCACCAAATTGGTCCTTGTTTCTATCATCTTCTTTCTTGTTCGGGCATCTAGTAGCAATATGACCAACTTCTTTGCAGTTAAAACATGCTAAAGGTAATTTACCCCTATATCTACCTTTACCTTTAGGTAATTTCTTGGAAATGAGAGCTTCAAGCTCATCAAGCTCATCATTAGTATTACTGTCATTATCATCATTATTGTTTCTACTACTAGACTTACTGATCCTTAGAGAAGTCATAAAAGCATACTCAACAGGCGGTACAACACTATCATCATAATTGTTCAGTTCAAAAGTTTTTAGCTTACCAATCAGATTATTAGGAGTGAGAGTGTTGCCAGGTGCAAACCTGTAATGCCCCACAAAGGATGAATGTTTGTTTAAGATTATGTCTTGATTAAGGTTTTATTGCTTGGGTTAACTAGTCCAAATTTCACCTTTTTAAAAGTTTGTGTACTCTTCATGTCTCATTGATGCAATATCTCAACCATATTTTAATGTGTTTCAACTGATTTATTTCCGGTTAATACAACTAAACTTAATATAATGATAGTTGAATATTAAGTAATGTCAATCAACTTGTAGGTACGTTTTCAATTATAGCGATCATGTTTTATTGTTCAACATATTTACATGTTTCTAATACTCAAAAATATTTATCATCATTTTAGATTTGATAGGGGATACTATATAAATTCACATCAACCCTTCTTATTCATACTTTATGCATTTTGTTGGCCATTTTTGTATTTAGCGAAATGATGGGTAGAGTACTTCTAGAGTGTAAAATTGACGCATCCACAGATATCATAAATGAAAGATCCACTAATTACTATATGCAATTATGGTTCAAGCATGGACTTGAGTAATCAACAAGGTTCGAGTGTTGTGGGTCATGATATACAAAGCTTTAACCAAAGGATATGGATCCATCATGAAAGGTATGGATTATTATTTACCTATAAATGTTGTTCATTGTTTATATTTTCTTAACGTGTTAATGAAATAATATGTTTTTATAAAACTTAGAGAGTAGTCTCAAAGATTAGCATGATGCCCTATCGACTTATAACAACTAAGTAGATAAAAATTGATCGATGATCTCATATATGTGATGTTTTGTATACACCATAAAATAATTATAATGATTGCAATTTATTTTATATGTAGATTTAAGATTGGAACTATATATAGAAATTATAATTTGATTATATACACTTACATTTTTTAAAATTAAAAAAAAGCATTTTGAGATATGGTAACGAAATTTTGTTTCCATGTTAAATAGGTTAATGTTCATTATGAGCTTATTCTGTCAAGGATATAGATGCAAATAAATGCAAATACGATAGGGTACAAGCACAATATCCTTGGGAATCAATTTATAGATCGGTTGAGGAAACCAATTAAATAATAATCATGGGCATGTTTATAATATATAAATATACAATTTGGTTATTTGTTTATAGAAGTTATTAAATACCTATTTATTATATAAAATATATTAAGAAAATGAAGAGGTTATTATAGACATCATTATGTAAATGTAAGTAGTCCAGGAAAAAGATTTTATGATCTAGCAAGAGGAAACCCTTGGCGATGTACAAAAGCTGAGGAATTTATTGAATGCAACAATATTCCCAACTAATAGTCTGCACAATTTAATGAGGAAAAGATTTGAGTAGATATTAAATCTTGTAGGGTGTGTTTGATGGGATGGGGAGGGAAGACGTGAAATGAGAGGCAGCTTGCCGAGTCGATAGGTGTTCCATCATGCACTTAGAGAGGAAAAAAAGAGAAATGGTGAAGGGTCAAAGATAGTAAACAAAAAGCTGGATCAATTAATATGATGGGACTATCCATTTGATGGGGGACATTTTGGATGCTCAGCTGGATGGCCAAAACCCTCCTGTCGTCAATTCTGGAGGGAGGCCTCCTCCTCTTCTTCACAGTGGCCATGCTCCAGCTGCACATTCCTCAACCCCCTCTCCGCAAACGCATACCAATTTATGAGTGTGGACGATTATATCCTACGGGAAATCCTGACATGAGGAAGCCGCGATCAGTCCTTCCCAGGATTTGTTTCATTCTGGTCGGAGCAAAGGCATTGAATACATTGGGCTCTTCTTCAAAAAGTTTTTCAGAAAACTAACCACTTCCTCTTGCGATGGCAAATATGATCCTGACATTCCATTGTTGACACGAATCCTCTATTTCTGGGCATCTACAGAAACAAGAATGTTTAGGAACAGAAATCTACATATGTGTCGACTCAAAATTGAATCGAACTTATCCAGATTGATTCCCATATAATTCGTTTACATGGGTCGAGACAATGAATGTCACCCTTCTCGCTTGTCGTCGGATGTGATAATCCATGTCAAGGTGTAAGCTAGAGCTGAGCGGTGCCAAGGATTATCACTGCCACCACAAGGTCTGCGAGCCGCATTCTAAGGCCTCCAAGGTAATCTTCAATGGAATAGAGCAGCGCTTCTGTCAGCAATGCAGCAGGTTTCATCTTTTACCTGAATTTGATGAAGGAAAATGAAGTTGTAGGAGACGCCTAGCTGGTCACAATGAGTGACGCAAGAAGCCTCCACCAGATTCAATGCTGGGCAATATGGTTCCACCTTCTATGGATTTTGCAGCTATGGTGTTAATTGCCATTTTAATCATCTGACCACTGCAATTAAACAGGTGGATCGAAAGAGAGGTGAACTACCAGAGAGAGTAGGACACAATGAGTGTCAGGTATGGCATTCAATACCAAGTAATTTTTAATTGCTCTGTGTGACAGTTACATCAGTTCTAGGATTTTTCTTTAGCATTATCTAGCTTTGCTGTATTGGATGATTGATTTGCATAAATTTCAGGATAAGTTAATCTATGACCACTGGCTGCCTTATTTCTACGATTGTGGTATAATAAAATGTATGTTGTATGATCTGCTAATCCTACCAGATTCTATGATTAGGAGTAATTTTTGAAGATTAAAGTTACTTAGATCTCATGATGTTAGAAACAAAGAAGCGCATCCTCTCTAAGTTATAATTAACTGGTTTGCAATGTCCTGACCTTGACGAAGAGTGCCCATTGTTAAAATATACTCCATTTCTTTGTTCACGTGCTCTTTCAGAGGTAGATCTTGATGTTGTGAGTTTTTAAGCCACTGCACATTTTTTTTTCTTTTTTTTAAATCTCCATGAATAGCAAAGTCAATCAAATATTTCTTTGATACAAAAAAAGTAGGTGCTTGGCACTTAAATTAGCAAGGTTAATGAATTTGTATTTCTGCAATCTAATTCTAATTTATGGAAGAGAATTTATACCAAAATGCAACAGTAGAAAATGTACATTGGCTGAGATATGTAGGGTGCTGTAGAGTTATTTAATCAGGAGATATATATTTTCACAGACTGTTACAAACCTCTCTATACCTGCCCAACAATGGTGCTTGTATACACATGCTTAACAATGCTTGTTGCACAATGTGCTACGGTGCGGCTTCTGTATTTCAGGGAGCGTAAGTAGTAGCAGTTTTTCTGTCTTTTTTTTTATGGATGGCTATATAGTGTATAATAGAAGTAAATGGTGAAATAGGAGTATAAAAGGAAGAAATATAAGTGGTGATAAAAAAAGATTATACAAGAGGAGTAATATATAAATAAGAAGATTAAGTGATATAGAATGTAATGATAAGAGCAACAAGTACTAAAAGAAGATGAATATGGAAAATAGATGGGAAACGGTAAATATTGACAGAAATGGATGAATGATAGTAAAGAAAGAAAGAGTGGGTAGTGACAATGTATGAGAAATTAAAGGTTTAAAAAAAATGGATTGTAGTGTGGAAATTAAAATTAACAAATGAGTTAACAAGGATGATAATTATAAATAATCATAAATTAAAAAGTATATATAATGAATTAACAATTAAAAGGTGAGGTGATATGTAAGGTTAGTGTTAAAATATAGATAAAGGGAATAAGGTCAGAATAATAAAAGAAAAGGCTAATAATGTGGTATCAGAGAAGATATAATCTGGTTGATGTTGATATCAGTTCTAAAATTGATTTGATGGATCTATACTTAGAATGGACTGCAGTGTAGGTTGATCTATCGTATCTTTGTATGCTATAGGGCCTAAGGACTCAAAAATACTGAAGTATTAATATATCTTTTGAAAATTTGCTTTGTAGTTTACAAAGGATTTCAAGAATCTTCCCCAGGCATTCTGGTCTGAAATTAGATTTGTCAAGTTAGTATTAGTAGCATACCTTACTATTTGTTCTTATTGAAGCTAATCCCAAATGTTAGACATTCTCAAAAGCTCGTGATTATTCAATATTATTAACCGTAATTAATTATCCAATTATTTTGGGAACGCAAATTTATCTTAGTTAAAAATTATTATCTCAGCGATATAGTTGTAGACAAATAAAATTATACTCGAGTTAATTGGAATTGATCACTAATATTTGACTCTTCTTCCACCCAAGTAACTTAAATTAAGTTAAACTGGTATTACATTTTAATTATGGAATCTTCTAGCTTAGAAAATGTATATTCATAAGTTAGTTATTTTTGCAGAGTAGGGAGTACTATTAATTCAAATAAGAGAGAGAGTACTAAGAATGATAGTTAAGATAACCTATGGATAATATTTAGATTGTGTAATATTAGGATGCAACATGGTTAAACTAGGTCTATTTATTTGGAAAGTTGCGTAAACAATATAGAAAGTATTAACATAAAGATGACTCAAATTAACTTTGATAGAGTGTCTAGGATCCCTTAAGAATAATCTAACTAACGGTGTTCTTTTAGTGACATAAAAAGGATGTTCACCATTGATCATATTGGTGCAAAGAAAAAAGGGATTCTACTTGCTCGGAGGTTGGCTAGGACCTTAGTGATCTCATGATGCCATTTGGATGGGTGGAGAGCAAGCACTTTGATATTATGTTACTATTTGGAACTCACCTAATGATAATCTTACATCTTTTTAGGGCATTTACTTGAATAAAAATTTAGGGTGTTTGGAAAGGAGCTTATTGAGTAACCTATTAATAAACTTACTTTGAGGGAATGAAACTAGAGGAGAACTATATATAGATTCCTTGAAGAGACTCGGGTAACTGGTCCTTGTAGAATTGGAACAATGAAGGTTTACTCTTCCTCCATGGCTCATACATTCCTTTCGTCTTTCATTACCTCATGATGTGATTACTTCTTTATTTATCTCTTCAATATATTGATGATGGAATTTTCTTCAAGATCACGTATCTAACTTTTAATGGTTCTTATATTATGCCACTAGTTGTTAGTCTTGTATGCAGGAAACAATTAATTGGGACAAAAAAATAAATTGTCTTGTTATTTCCTATGATTGAGTAGAATAAACAGGTTATGTGACTTCCTTTTTAGTGTGTAAAAAGCGGGCATGACATTTGGTATCAGAGCCAAGTTTTAAACTCTGGGATCTTTTGGGCTTAATCTCCCTGTATCACAAATTAAAATCATGATGTAATTTATGTTACTCCAAGTCATGCAAGATATAAATCATGTGAATCATTAAATGAGAAAATACAAAACCAATTTGTTATGAACTTCCTTTATGAAAAGTAACCTTGTTGGACCACAAGATTGTATGTATATGTGTGTAAATCTTGTTATTGTTGTGTTGGGTTAGGATGCAGTTGGATTTTGAATCATTCTTGTTTTGTTGTTCTTTGGAGTGTTGGCCATGGGAGTTGAAGGCATTACTCACCCTTTTGGGAAGGGAAGAAGTGGCCTTGGGTGAAGGGGTTAGTTGGGCTCTACATTGTAGTGAGAGTCTCTTCTCTTGGAGAAGAGGGATAAATTCATGGGGTATGAGCTCCATGAAGCCATGTTGGTACTAGTATGGCATTCTCCTCCTTGGAAAAGCCCACCTTCACCCTATTTCAATGGATTATAGAAATCCATTTGTGGAGCCTTGGTTGGGAGTTAAATGTTGTTTTGTTCATATATGTGGCTGTGAGCATTGTGTTGTGCATGTAACCATTCAGTCTTGATTCTTGAGACCAGTAAATGTGTTGTATCCCAAGTGTGTGAGATATATTCCATCCACAACTTGGGTAAGGGAGAGGTGGATGTCATAGAATATCCACCTAAGTGTGCCCTTCATGAAATTTTTGTATGTCTAACGAAAGTTATGAATGTGCTAGTGTATCGTGGTGTGGTGGTGAAGAGTTGTGTTGTAAAAGGGATTACTACTAGTCATGTTGTGTATTAAATGTTATGGTATGTTGGTAGTAGCCCCGTAGCGTAGGCTATGTGTGAGGTACACCATGTAAATAGGGGTTGAGAGATAGAGGACCACATTGGAGTCTTACAATCAAATATTAAATTGGTCAGAGCTCCATAGTAGATTATTTCTTATATATGAGATGCAAGCCATGTTGGGAGATAGAGGCCCTTCATTGAGTGTAAGACTTTGGTGGATGTTAGTCCCTATTGACTCCGCCACATGTAGAGCCATGTTTGTTGGTTCATAGTGCAAACCTATCCCTTTATATGTGTACCCATGGGTGAGGATGGACCTAAGTGTACCCTTGAAGAAAAGCGGAACTATAATTGATGATACATTTACTATATGATTGTCTCAAGTTGTGTGAGACTTGGATATGATAGTATTGAGATTTATTTATGAGCTTAGTGTGGTTGAGACCACCTTATTCCCCTCCTCCCCCTTCGGTGACTTGACTGGAGTCACAAAGTGATTGTGTTGTAAAAGCTTATATTCTGATTACTTATTTGATCTTTAATTGTTGGAGCTAGCAGTCTTGGATTTATTTAAGTTATTGATTAAATGCTTTATAAAATTGTCCCTTTTTGCCTCAGGGACTTGTTATTATGTTTTATCATTTAAAATTTTCCAATTATTCCCTTGTGGCCACCATTAAATTTTTGTCATTGTTTGTATCATTTCATTATTTAATTGATTTAAACTTAAAGTTTTCTAGTTTTGAGGCCTTAATGAATGTTTTCTACTGCTAGCTGGTGTGTTGTGATGTGACCTATGTAACTATCATACCCATGTGGGGTCCCTGACAGGTTGTATGGGGGGAGTAGATGGCCTGGGGAATTGTTATGTAGGGGTAAATGAGACCGGTATGGGACGGTTACTAGCCATTTACCCTAGATCATATGATATTTTTCTAGGTACCTCAGGGAGGACCTAATGATAGATATTTTTGTGATATGGATTCTCGGTGCAGAATCTTGGACACTAGGCATCCTCATCCCATTTTGTGATAGTCTTGTGTTGTGATTTAGGTGAGTTTTGTTGTGGGTAATTATGTGATGGCTATAATTCTCGGATATAATGTGAGAAAGAAAGTGAAAGAGAATAAAATATAAGAGAAAGATAACTACATATTTAAGTATTATGAATGTGATTCATTTTTGTACATTGTTACATCCTAAACATTTAGTAGCATTTGATTATGGTATGAGTTGTCATAAAGAAGAAGAGAACATAGTGAACGTGAATAAAAAAACATCTTTAGTGCAAATATTGCTTTACGTTGTGTGTAAAATATGAGTTACATTATTTATGATGATTTCAATTTCATATATCATACATATGAAGAATGTTGTGTCACTCCTTGATTGTGGAAAATTACCTTATGAGTACTTATTTTATAAAGATATGCTAGAAGATAACATTGCATTTTACATACTATATGTCAGGGGATAAGTTTGACTTGTTTCCTTATAGACAGGCTCCAACATAGGATTGTACTTCTCTGCTAACTTCCAGGGGGAAGTTTAATCTTAGGGGGGGAGGATGTAATGCCCCACAAAGGATGAATGTTTGTTTAAGATTATGTCTTGATTAAGGTTTTATTGCTTGGGTTAACTAGTCCAAATTTCACCTTTTTAAAAGTTTGTGTACTCTTCATGTCTCATTGATGCAATATCTCAACCATATTTTAATGTGTTTCAACTGATTTATTTCCGGTTAATACAACTAAACTTAATATAATGATAGTTGAATATTAAGTAATGTAAATCAACTTGTAGGTACGTTTTCAATTATAGCGATCATGTTTTATTGTTCAACATATTTACATGTTTCTAATACTCAAAAATATTTATCATCATTTTAGATTTGATAGGGGATACTATATAAATTCACATCAACCCTTCTTATTCATACTTTATGCATTTTGTTGGCCATTTTTGTATTTAGCGAAATGATGAGTAGAGTACTTCTAGAGTGTAAAATTGACGCATCCACAGATATCATAAATGAAAGATCCACTAATTACTATATGCAATTATGGTTCACGCATGGACTTGAGTAATCAACAAGGTTCGAGTGTTGTGGGTCATGATATACAAAGCTTTAACCAAAGGATATGGATCCATCATGAAAGGTATGGATTATTATTTACCTATAAATGTTGTTCATTGTTTATATTTTCTTAACGTGTTAATGAAATAATATGTTTTTATAAAACTTAGAGAGTAGTCTCAAAGATTAGCATGATGCCCTATCGACTTATAACAACTAAGTAGATAAAAATTGATCGATGATCTCATATATGTGATGTTTTGTATACACCATAAAATAATTATAATGATTGCAATTTATTTTATATGTAGATTTAAGATTGGAACTATATATAGAAATTATAATTTGATTATATACACTTATATTTTTTAAAATTAAAAAAAAGCATTTTGAGATATGGTAATGAAATTTTGTTTCCATGTTAAATAGGTTAATGTTCATTATGAGCTTATTCTGTCAAGGATATAGATGCAAATAAATGCAAATACGATAGGGTACAAGCACAATATCCTTGCGAATCAATTTATAGATCGGTTGAGGAAACCAATTAAATAATAATCATGGACATGTTTATAATATATAAATATACAATTTGGTTATTTGTTTATAGAAGTTATTAAATACCTGTTTATTATATAAAATATATTAAGAAAATGAAGAGGTTATTATAGACATCATTATGTAAATGTAAGTGGTCCAGGCAAAAGATTTTATGATCTAGCAAGAGGAAACCCTTGGCGATGTACAAAAGCTGAGGAATTTATTGAATGCAACAATATTCCCAACTAATAGTCTGCACAATTTAATGAGGAAAAGATTTGAGTAGATATTAAATCTTGTAGGGTGTGTTTGATGGGATGGGGAGGGAAGACGTGAAACGAGAGGCAGCTTACCGAGTTGATAGGTGTTCCATCATGCACTTACAGAGGAAAAAAAAAGAAATGGTGAAGGGTCAAAGATAGTAAACAAAAAGCTGGATCAATTAATATGATGGGACTATGCATTTGATGGGGGACATTTTGGACGCTCAGCTGGATGGCCAAAACCCTCCTGTTGTCAATTCTGGAGGGAGGCCTCCTCCTCTTCTTCACAGTGGCCATGCTCCAGCTGCACATTCCTCAACCCCCTCTCCGCAAATGCATACCAATTTATGAGTGTGGACGATTATATCGTACGGGAAATCCTGACATGAGGAAGCCGCGATCAGTCCTTCCCAGGATTTGCTTCATTCTGGTCGGAGCAAAGGCATTGAATACATTGGGCTCTTCTTCAAAAAGTTTTTCAGAAAACTAACCACTTCCTCTTGCGATGGCAAATATGATCCTGACATTCCATTGTTGACACGAATCCTCTATTTCTGGGCATCTACAGAAACAAGAATGTTTAGGAACAGAAATCTACATATGTGTCGACTCAAAATTGAATCGAACTTATCCAGATTGATTCCCATATAATTCGTTTACATGGGTCGAGACAATGAATGTCACCCTTCTCGCTTGTCGTCGGATGTGATAATCCATGTCAAGGTGTAAGCTAGAGCTGAGCGGTGCCAAGGATTATCACTGCCACCACAAGGTCTGCGAGCTGCATTCTAAGGCCTCCAAGGTAATCTTCAATGGAATAGAGTAGCACTTCTGTCAGCAATGCAGCAGGTTTCATCTTTTACCTGAATTTGATGAAGGAAAATGAAGTTGTAGGAGACGCCTAGCTGGTCACAATGAGTGACGCAAGAAGCCTCCACCAGATTCAATGCTGGGCAATATGGTTCCACCTTCTATGGATTTTGCAGCTATGGTGTTAATTGCCATTTTAATCATCCGACCACTGCAATTAAACAGGTGGATCGAAAGAGAGGTGAACTACCAGAGAGAGTAGGACACAATGAGTGTCAGGTATGGCATTCAATACCAAGTAATGTTTAATTGATCTGTGTGACAGTTACATCAGTTCTAGGATTTTGCTTTAGCATTATCTAGCTTTGCTGTATTGCATGATTGATTTGCATAAATTTCAGGATAAGTTGATCTATGACCACTGGCTGCCTTATTTCTACGATTGTGGTATAATAAAATGTATGTTGTATGATCTGCTAATCCTACCAGATTCTATGATTAGGAGTAATTTTTGAAGATTAAAGTTACTTAGATCTCATGATGTTAGAAACAAAGAAGCGCATCCTCTCTAAGTTATAATTAACTGGTTTGCAATGTCGTGACCTTGACGAAGAGTGCCCATTGTTAAAATATACTCCATTTCTTTGTTCACGTGCTCTTTCAGAGGTAGATCTTGATGTTGTGAGTTTTTAAGCCACTGCACCTTTTTTTTTCTTTTTTTTAAATCTCCATGAATAGCAAAGTCAATCAAATATTTCTTTGATACAAAAAAAGTAGGTGCTTGGCACTTAAATTAGCAAGGTTAATGAATTTGTATTTCTGCAATCTAATTCTAATTTATGGAAGAGAATTTATACCAAAATGCAACAGTAGAAAATGTACATTGGCTGAGATATGTAGGGTGCTGTAGAGTTATTTAATCAGGAGATATATATTTTCACAGACTGTTACAAACCTCTCTATACCTGCCCAACAATGGTGCTTGTATACACATGCCTAACAATGCTTGTTGCACAATGTGCTACGGTGCGGCTTCTGTATTTCAGGGAGCGTAAGTAGTAGCAGTTTTTCTGTCTTTTTTTTTATGGATGGCTATATAGTGTATAATAGAAGTAAATGGTGAAATAGGAGTATAAAAGGAAGAAATATAAGTGGTAATAAAAAAAGATTATACAAGAGGAGTAATATATAAATAAGAAGATTAAGTGATATAGAATGTAATGATAAGAGCAACAAGTACTAAAAGAAGATGAATATGGAAAATAGATGGGAAACGGTAAATATTGACAGAAATGGATGAATGATAGTAAAGAAAGAAAGAGTGGGTAGTGACAATGTATGAGAAATTAAAGGTTTAAAAAAAATGGATTGTAGTGTGGAAATTAAAATTAACAAATGAGTTAACAAGGATGATAATTATAAATAATTATAAATTAAAAAGTATATATAATGAATTAACAATTAAAAGGTGAGGTGATATGTAAGGTTAGTGTTAAAATATAGATAAAGGGATTAAGGTCAGAATAATAAAAGAAAAGGCTAATAATGTGGTATCAAAGAAGATATAATCTGGTTGATGTTGATATCAGTTCTAAAATTGATTTGACGGATCTATACTTAGAATGGATTGCAGTGTAGGTTGATCTATCGTATCTTTGTATGCTATAGGGCCTAAGGACTCAAAAATACTGAAGTATTAATATATCTTTCAAAAATTTGCTTTGTAGTTTACAAAGGATTTCAAGAATCTTCCCCAGGCATTCTGGTCTGAAATTAGATCTGTCAAGTTAGTATTAGTAGCATACCTTACTATTTGTTCTTATTGAAGCTAATCCCAAATGTTAGACATTCTCGAAAGCTCGTGATTATTCAATATTATTAACCGTAATTAATTATCCAATTATTTTGGGAACGCAAATTTATCTTAGTTAAAAATTATTATCTCAGCGATATAGTTGTAGACAAATAAAATTATACTCGAGTTAATTGGAATTGATCATTAATATTTGACTCTTCTTCCACCCAAGTAACTTAAATTAAGTTAAACTGGTATTACATTTTAATTATGGAATCTTCTAGCTTAGAAAATGTATATTCATAAGTTAGTTATTTTTGCAGAGTAGGGAGTACTATTAATTCAAATAAGAGAGAGAGTACTAAGAATGATAGTTAAGATAACCTATGGATAATATTTAGATTGTGTAATATTAGGATGCAACATGGTTAAACTAGGTCTATTTATTTCGAAAGTTGCGTAAACAATATAGAAAGTATTAACATAAAGATGACTCAAATTAACTTTGATAGAGTGTCTTGGATCCCTTAAGAATAATCTAACTATTGGTGTTCTTTTAGTGACATAAAAAGGTTGTTCACCATTGATCATATTGGTGCAAAGAAAAAAGGGATTCTACTTGCTCGGAGGTTGGCTAGGACCTTAGTGATCTCATGATGCCATTTGGATGGGTGGAGAGCAAGCACTTTGATATTATGTTACTATTTGGAACTCACCTAATGATAATCTTACATCTTTTTAGGGCATTTACTTGAATAAAAATTTAGGGTGTTTGGAAAGGAGCTTATTGAGTAACCTATTAATAAACTTACTTTAAGGGAATGAAACTAGAGGAGAACTATATATAGATTCCTTAAAGAGACTCGGGTAATTGGTCCTTGTAGAATTGGAACAATGAAGGTGTAGACACCTAAAAATCCTTTAGAAAATAAAGTATTTTTATTTTTTGAAAAATCCCTGATGACATCATCATTTATTAATTAATTATTTATTTAATTAATTTATTTATTTTTGTGTCATTAAATCCTTTTTTCTTAATTAAAAATATTTAATTAAGAAATCCCTTCCAAAAATGTTTAAATTTTATTTAAACATTATCTCCTTATTTATTAATTATTTTAATTAATAAATTGACCAAAAATTCCAAAATAAATAATTAATTTATTTTTTGACCAAAACTTGGCCAATTTCCTTAAGACCACTAACCTCTTCCAAAATCTTCTAATCCTTCTTTAATTTTGATTAAAGGCTAAACCCATCCTTTCTAACCCTAATCTCAACTCAAAATATTTAATTAAGATTAAATATTTAATTTTCATATTTATTAAATATATTTTAATAAATATTCCCAAAACCAAAAGCCTTTGGAATGAATAAACTTTTATTCCATGAAACCAAGGAGAATTCTAGACTCTTCTAGAAACTTCTCAACCCAACCTCTTCACCCATCCTAATCCTAAAATCCCCTAATCCTAATCCTAATCCTCCCCTTAACCTTGTCACATTCCCTAAACAAGGTTAGTCAACTCCTAAGCTTGACCCAAAGTCAACAAAATTCTAGAGGCTTCTCTTACATGCATTTAAGGCATTTAAGGCCTCCTTATCCCTCTTACATGCATTTATGGTGCATTTAAGAAGCCCCTCACCCCTTTCTTACACCCTTTGACCTTAGGCACATTTCCCAAATTGTGCACATTCCTCCCATCTTTCAACCCAATCCCCTTATGACACTTGTCACAAGGAGATAACCCTTCCCCTAATGAGCCTCAAACTCATGAAAGCTTTTGAGATAAATAAATCTTTATTTATCTCCTAAATTCCATATTTATCCTTAGAAAGCCTAGACTCTTTTAGAAAGTCTTCATCCTTATCCTCTTGACTCAACCCCTAACCTTACCCCAAACTCTAACCTATCCTCCTAACCCAAGCCCTTAGGAAATCCTATAAATACTCCTCCTTCCAATAGCAAATTATTAGCTTAGTTTTTATCATTTATGCATTGTTATCATGGGCATTTTTAGCTAGATCATCTTAGCATACATCTTAATTGTTAGATTTCTTCATGTTTTTCATGTTTTCTAACACATCTTAGAATAGCTTAATGGATTAATCTTAGTTCATATTTCAAGCTTTTCTCATCATTTATGCATCGCCATAAATCCCTCTCCATGCGTTTGAGAGCACACCCACATCCCTCTAATTGAAGCGAATCAAACATTTGCTCTATAGCACTTGTTTTTAGCAACAATCTTGAGGTGGCTTTGGTTTTGTTTTCATGTCTTATGCTATTTTTTAGTTCATGAACATGTTAGATTAGTCTAATGTTTGAATGTTTCAGCCTTTCAAGACAGGTAATAGGTTCAAAATCATAGTCTACATTCTGGCACGCCCGGTGGGACCCACTTCACGGGTTCTTTGCAAACATTCTTATAGATTTTGGAGTGTTTTCAAAATTTTCAAGCTTATAGGTGGATGGAGCTCTTCAAATTCTTCTTCCTCTTCTTGTCTATATTCTTCTATTCCATCTACTTCTTCTTCTTCTAGCAGGGTCATGGCCATTTATTTTTCAAAAAAAATCTATAAGGAAGCAAAATCATACAAACCTTGTTTTAGTGCTTAAAATGAACCCCCAAATCATTCTTAAATGCATTAAGAACTAAAACTTGCAAAATTTATTCTAACAAACAAGAAAAAATCAATCAAAACATTTGTATCCTTGCAACATCAAGGTTTTAAATGCATTCATGCAAAGTAGGAACATTTTATGATTTGGGAGCATAAAAAGAACATCAAGTTTGCATTGGAAAGCTAAGTGGTCCCTAATCAACTAAAAAATCATCTTAAATGGTCCTAAATCAAAATTAAAAAGCATCAAAGAGAGCTAAAAAAGAACTTCATTTGCAATGTCTTCAAAGTTTTGTTAAAAATCTCAAAGCAAACTAGGAACAAAATCATCAAAAAGCTTTGCTAAAACTTTTCAAATTTGGTTCTTAAACTTTCCTAAAGGTTTCAAAATTTTCTTAAATTAGTCCTAAAGCTTTGTTATTGATGTGAACAAGTCTCATATTGCAAAATCTTGAATGCCTTTTAAAATTCATGCATCAAACTAAATCTAGGCAACTTTGTTTTGAAGTCTAAAATGGAGCAAACAAAATCTTGAATGAAACTAAAGGAATGAACTTAGGTCCTAAAGTGTCATTTTCATTTTGAAAATCAAACATAATCTTGAATGATCTAAATTGGAAAGAAAAGAAAACCTATTCTTTCCTTGTTGTATTTCAGTTCAAACAAACTCAATCTTGAATGATCTAAGGTTAAAACAAAGCACTTTCAAAGTTCTAAATCAACACGCTCACTCAATCTTGAATGCTCAAAGGAAAGAACTTGCAAACGCTCAAATCATTTACGTTTTGAGGAAAAGAACAAATCAAAATCTAAACACATGTGTCTTCATTTTCAAAAAGTTCAAACATCACTTAATCAATTTGGAAAAATGAACAAACTTGCTTGATGTGCATCTAGGAGTTTTCATTTTCTGTAAATCCTTGTTAAAGTAAGCAACGTAGAACATTTGGACTCGGACAAGTTAACTTGTTCTACTTTTAGCGAGGCCTGTCCAGGGAGAAAAGCGCTTCCTCTTCGGAGAACGACCTCAAATCGGTATCCCCCCCGGCCGGTATATAAATAAAGTGAAGGCAAAAAGTACTCACTTATATCTCCTAATCCACGGGCGTCTTGTGCCAAATGCAAATGTCTGGGGAAAGGTAAATATTTCTCCCCCAGCGTTGTTGGCTAGGCTCTTAAGTGAGTCACAGGCAGTTAGCATAACCGGGTATGGAGACTCCACAGAACTACTAAAAACCTGATAAAATAGAGGCTACCCTATCTACATCTGAAAGTATCAAAATCCTTGTGCAAGGACTGATTCAAGGGGTTTACCGGATCACCTCAAGATTACTCACCATTTGTATTCCCTTTTAGGGGGTACCAAGCTGTGGGCAAGCGATTTTGATACTCACCTTCCTTAGGCAGATCTGTTTGAAGTGCTTGATAGTTAATACTCCGTGAAAACACTTGTTGGAACATACACTTTCAAAAGCTTTATCAGAGTCAGTCATCCTGCTTGTATCCCGCAAGGTTGCTTTGTCCCTTGCGGAGATTGCTTTTTCAAAAATCTTTATTGAAATCTATCCTTTGCCATTGGAAAACATCAAACTGATCTACAACTTGGTTCAAAGATACTCAGAAAAGCCATGTCAGTCCAAATCCTACCAAAATCTAGAAAATTTCCAAAGCTTTCAGAATCTCAAATCATGGTCTTCCAGTCATATTCAATCTAGTCTTGTCATCCTTTCCTCCTATCTTAGGTTAGCAGTGTCATCTTGGTCATCCCCCATCCCCTTGTCTGTCTTCCTCTAGAGTCAGTCTTCTTCCAATCTTAAGCCAAATCCAATCCTAGTATGATCCTGTCAGTCATCCCAATCTGAGTCTTAGTCTTCCAATCCATCTTCGTCTTCCATCCTTATCCAACTCATCCACAAGTCAGCATGTCTCAAAATTATTATGATGAGTTTGGTTATTATGTCTCTCCCCTCAATCCATCCTATCCCAAAGATGATGAAAGCCTTGTAGATCTTGATGCATATTTTGAAAATCTTAGCAAGTTTGCTCCAAACATCCCCCAGCATCCAATCATTCCTCCAAAATATCCTATCATGCCTTCACGCTTATCCACTAGCACTCCCTTTCATGTCCTTGGCAAGGCAAATCCATTATCTTATCCATCCACACCTTATCCCTATCTTAAACCTACACATCCTCCATATGCATCCATCATACCTCCATCTCCTGCTATAGTCATATCCCAATCACCACCATTCCCTCGAAACACTTCACGCTACTTCCCTTATCTAAAACCTCCATCCACTCATCCTCCAAATCACCCCCAAATCCAAAATCCTAGTCTTCCCATCCTTTATCCAAACCCTCCATCTACTTATCCTCCAAATCATTCTCAAAACCAAAAACCAAGTCTTCCAATCCTTTCTCCCAACCCACCATCCTCCAACTCCTTGTCTACACCGTCATCCCCTCAAGAAAGTTCACAATCTTCCACCCCATCTTCATATGAGAACTATCCTAGCTCTCCATCTTCTACACATTCTAATCCCTCACCTCCTCCAAACCGGAAGTCTCCAAGGAGTTTCACAAGGAAGCCAATAACAAATCCCACTCCTAAAGTTGAAGATCCAAGCCATCTCAAACCTTCATGTGAAGCCATCATTGATGAGGCCCATCCATCACTCCCATCTATCATCTATCTTCCGTACATTGATCCTCTTCCATCTCCTAGCATCATTGAGTCCCTTCCATCTGAAGTCTCCATCCAATCCCCACCAACATCACCTCCTCCTAGCATTATCCAAAGCATATCTGATGAGCCCCATGAGTTCTTCCTTCTTCCAGACATCATAGCTACATAATCTCCCATCCTTCCATCCACCCCCTCTGAAGAGTCCATCCATACATCCCCCATCACTCTATCCACACAAATCCTATCATGTCAAGATCTTGTCCAAAATCATGTTGAAATACTCGCAGAAGAAAATCAAGATCCAATCCCTTCACTTCCCCCATCACATGTTCTATTGCTTCCATCACCCCCAATCCAAAATCCTACAATCCTAATTCCTCCAATCCAAGATCCTATCATCCCAATTTCTCCAACTGAAGATCCATTACTATCCCCCAATCCCAGTCAAAATCCCACCATCCTATCCTCTCCTCTTGAGGATCTTCCAAACCAAACTGTCCCACTGCCATCATTCTATCCTCTTGGATCACTTACATTTGTCAGAGGTAACCCACTTGAAGCAGAAGCAATAAGTTCCATGTCTTCCATCAGGGAACCAGAAATTGGATGTTTATCATATTCCCCAAGTCAAAAATATCCTTGTTTGGATAAAATGCTCAAAAAATGGAATTATCAAGGCAAAGGCCTAGGCATCCATGAACAAGGAAATTTGGAGCCTATCCAAGACAAGAAACATCCAAAGTTATGTGGCATTGGTCACACATCAGAAGAAGACACTTCCTCCAGAAATATTGGTATAGCTAAAGCTAAATTCAAGCATCCTTCCAAACCCACCATCACATATTCCAAGGCATACAATGCTATTCCTCCTCCTCCATCATTACAGCCCAGGGCAACCTATCACATTCCTCCATCCTCCAAATCCATTTTGGGTCCCTATGTCCCAAAATCTACCAACACATATCCTCTACATACCCAATCCATTTTGGGACCCTACATCCCAAAATATCATCCCCCATCTTATCCTACTCAATCTTTCATCCAAAATCCAAGCATCCCTAGTCGGGATCAACAAAGACACCTTCCCACATATCCTATCTACCAATCTCCTTCCATCTCTCCATCCATATTTCCTCCATCCTGCACATCTCCTCGTATTCACTCCGATGCTCCCCACAATTTGGATGCCATATCCAATATGAATAAAAGGAAATATCCACACAGATCTAAGGATTGTCATGTCCAGTCTAAACGACATGGTCAACCAAAGCAAAATCCAATCAAGCAATCCAAAGCATCCCAATGGCCGCAAAGGCCTAGCAAAGCAAAAGCAAAATCTAATGCATACCGATGGCCACAAAGGCCCACCAAAGCTAAAGCAAAAATGATGTGGATCCCAAAGCAAAAAGATGTAATGCATCTAAAAGAAACATCTACAATGGCATCCAAAGTTGCTAATCCCCCAGCTATTCAGTCTTCTCCTCCATCTCCTAAATCTATTTTGGGTCCCAAAGATTCAAAATCTCTTAGTGTAAATCCTCCATCACATTCACCTCTATCTTCCACGTCCTATCCGCTTCATCCACCTTCCCCACAACATGTGCCAATGTTGGTCCTGACAGCATCTCCCTATCATGATCATTGTCCATCTTTCCATCCAAACAATTTCTACCACCATATATCCCATCTACCCCATCTCATCCATGCCTTTGCATAATTCCTCCATCCTAACAAAGTTGTACCAACATCCAAGCACATCGAAAAGATCAGTGAAGAAAGTCAGTGACAAATCAGAGAAATCAGCAGGTCAGCAAAATCAGAAAACATCAACAACAAGTTAGAAGATCAGTGAAGAAAGATAGCAACACATCAAAAATATTAGAAGGTCAGCATCTAATCAGCGAAAAATCAGAAAATCCATAAAAATTGGAAAAAATCAAGAGAAAAGTAAAAAAAAGAAAAAGAGAAAAACATTCGTCCTATGGTGAAAACTTGGCAATTCAAGCGCCTTGGACAAGTACCATGGTGAAAACCTGGCAAACAGGCATCATGCGTAGGCTCTCCCCCCAATTCCTTTCTGTAGTTGGGGGCCATTCCCTTCTTCCATCTTATCCAACATCTCCTCCATCCCATTTGTCTCTCACCTCCTTCATCCTCCTTTGGATCTTGATGACAAAACAAAGACTACCAGGTATACATGCTTTTGGGCACCTTCTTGGCATCCATCACACCTTTCAGCTACGTATCCTCTATCCAATCCATTCATCCTATCTTCCATCTACTTTCCTCATCCTCTTGTCAGCATATCTTCCATCCAATTGTAGCCCATCCTACTGCCTCTGAATAAATGAACTATCCTAAGCAGGGGGCATCTTATTCCTTGGTGACATATTCCTTGGAGACTATCTTTTATCCAAAATCTTCCATCTCCCAAATCCTTAAGAAAATCCACCATCCAATCCTTGAGCATTCCTCTATCCAGATTCCTCAGCAGTTCCTCCAGCATCCATCTTTCAATCCTCAAGCAAATCTACCATCCAATCTCCCCAAATCATTCCTCTATCCAATCCTCAAGCAAATCTGTCATCCAAGTCTCCTAAGCAGTTCCTCCATCCAAATCCAAATCTTTCTCCATCCAAATCTCCTAGCAGTTCCATCATCCTCATCCTAAGCATTTCTTCCATCTTTCCATCACCCAGTATCTTCCCTTGTCATTGGTATCTAGCTATAGGCTACCTTTCATGCAATCCAATGCCATTCATCCCTATCCAAACATTCCTAGCAGTCTTCTAGCAATCTTCCAATCCTCTCCACATCCTCTAGCTATCCAACATCCAAGATCAAGCCAATCCATCCAATCCAAATCCTTAGTCTTGTAGCAAGCCTTGATCTCAATCCAATCATCATCGTTGGGATATGTCCTTCCCAAATCTATGTCATTTCAGGATACATCTTTTGTCAGTCTGTCTTGGCTTTCCAGCCCAACTGGGGCATCATCCTGCATATCTTTAGAGCTTCAGCTTCATCCCCAGGTTCTTTGTACATCCTAATCCTGAGTCTTGTACCATAGCATCAGTCGTGTCTCCACCTAAACTCATTTGTACATATGTGTCTTTAGGTCCCATCCTTTGTGTCCGGCATCCCTTGTCGTTGTCTTGTTGTACATATCCTTGTTAGTCCTGCAACAACATTTGATCAGAAATCTTGTCCTATCCAACCTCGCACTTCAGCAACATCAATTGTCGACTATCCTTGATCATCATGACCATCTTTGAACTTCATCATTTGCCAATCAGCAACACAGCATTCTCCCCATCAGCATCGGGTCCACACAGATGTATGCTTCTGTATTGTCTGACCTAAGCCTAATCACGGGTCCCCTCAGTTGTATCCTCCCTGTCTGACTTAATCTTCCACCAAGCACACCAGGTCCGTGTCGATGTATCCTTCCACACGTTCAGACCAATCTTCCCGCCATCAATCAAATCAAATCTCTCTCCTTGGCAAAGGTTGTCTTTTGGAGTTATCATTTTGGCCTTGGATTTTGTCCTTTGGGTCTTGTTAATCTTTTACAGCTTCTCATTGTTCTCTACTCAAAGTCGCCACAATCCTTTATATCATGGTGTGCTGCGAATGAGGATAATCTGGGGCAAGGTCTTTTGATCTTTTGCTTCTGCCTGTGAGTCAGTTGTGTGTTTGTGGTTTCTTCAGCATCATTTCCACCATGCTTCCTCTTGGGTTCATGCGTGATGCTGGGGCAACCCTGCGTGTCTTTTTAGCGTCGGTCCTATGCAACACTGGTGACAAGGCCTCGTGATCCCAGTATCCTTGGCAGGTCTCTAGCATTGCTATATTAAACTAGGTTGTGCTCTCTAAAAGATCTAAAGCATGGAGCTTCCCCAAATCCCTTGCATCTTTTCTTGTCTTTGATGCCATGCCACTTGCGGCATCGCATCAAAGAGGGGCAAAATGTAGACACCTAAAAATCCTTTAGAAAATAAAGTATTTTTATTTTTTGAAAAATCTCTGATGACATCATCATTTATTAATTAATTATTTATTTAATTAATTTATTTATTTTTGTGTCATTAAATCCTTTTTTCTTAATTAAAAATATTTAATTAAGAAATCCCTTCCAAAAATGTTTAAATCTTATTTAAACATTATCTCCTTATTTATTAATTATTTTAATTAATAAATTGACCAAAAATCCCAAAATAAATAATTAATTTATTTTTTACCAAAACTTGGCCAATTTCCTTAAGACCACTAACCTCTTCCAAAATCTTCTAATCCTTCTTTAATTTTGATTAAAGGCTAAACCCATCCTTTCTAACCCTAATCTCAACTCAAAATATTTAATTAAGATTAAATATTTAATTTTCATATTTATTAAATATATTTTAATAAATATTCCCAAAACCAAAAGCCTTTGGAATGAATAAACTTTTATTCCATGAAACCAAGGAGAATTCTAGACTCTTCTAGAAACTTCTCAACTCAACCTCTTCACCCATCCTAATCCTAAAATCCCCTAATCCTAATCCTAATCCTCCCCTTAACCTTGTCACATTCCCTAAACAAGGTTAGCCAACTCCTAAGCTTGACCCAAAGTCAACAAACTTCTAGAGGCTTCTCTTACATGCATTGAAGGCATTTAAGGCCTCCTTATCCCTCTTACATGCATTTATGGTGCATTTAAGAAGCCCCTCACCCCTTTTTTACACCCTTTGACCTTAGGCACATTTCCCAAATTGTGCACATTCCTCCCATCTTTCAACCCAATCCCCTTATGACACTTGTCACAAGGAGATAACCCTTCCCCTAATGAGCCTCAAACTCATTAAAGCTTTTGAGATAAATAAATCTTTATTTATCTCCTAAATTTCATATTTATCCTTAGAAAGCCTAGACTCTTCTAGAAAGTCTTCATCCTTATCCCCTTGACTCAACCCCTAACCTTACCCCAAACTCTAACCTATCCTCCTAACCCAAGCCCTTAGGAAATCCTATAAATACTCCTCCTTCCAAGAGCAAATTATTAGCTTAGTTTTTATCATTTATGCATTGTTATCATGAGCATTTTTAGCTAGATCATCTTAGCATACATCTTAATTGTTAGATTTATTCATGTTTTTCATGTTTTCTAACACATCTTAGAATAGCTTAATGGATTAATCTTAGTTCATATTTCAAGCTTTTCTCATCATTTATGCATCGCCATAAATCCCTCTCCATGCATTTGAGAGCACACCCACATCCCTCTAATTGAAGCGAATCAAACATTTGCTCTATAGCACTTGTTTTTAGCAACAATCTTGAGGTGGCTTTGGTTTTGTTTTCATGTCTTATGCTATTTTTTAGTTCATGAACATGTTAGATTAGTCTAATGTTTGAATGTTTCAGCCTTTCAAGATAGGTAACAGGTTCAAAATCATAGTCTACAGAAGGTTTACTCTTCCTCCATTGCTCATACATTCCTTTCATCTTTCATTACCTCATGATGTGATTACTTCTTTATTTATCTCTTCAATATATTGATGATGGAATTTTCTTCAAGATCACGTATCTAACTTTTAATGGTTCTTATATTATGCCACTAGTTGTTAGTCTTGTATGCAGGAAACAATTAATTGGGACAAAAAATAAAATTGTCTTGTTATTTCCTATGATTGAGTAGAATAAACAGGTTATGTGACTTCCTTTTTAGTGTGTAAAAAGCAGGCATGACAAAACCTCATTTCATGTATTGCAGATATTCTGATTGCATAAATAGGCAATAAGGTTCTAAGAATTTTTCTTACCACTGTATCTTCTTCAATGACACCATCAGATCCTCTAATAGCATTGATTGCCTCCTTTATTTGGTTTGTATATTGCACTATATTTTCTCCTTTCATTTTCATATCATCAAATCTTCCTCTTAAACTTTCAGCTCTGGCTGTCTTGACATTATCATCACCATTATAAACTCGGGAAAGTTTATCCCACATTTCCTTTGAAGTAACACAATCCTTAACATATTCAAATTCAGTATGTGATAGAGAAGCAACAATCTCCATCATAGTAACATTATGCTCATGTCTATCTTGTAATTGATCAAGAGTCAAAGGTCCCATAGGTAGTGCTAAGTAGCCATTATCCAATAGGGTGAGGGAAGAATTCCCAATCCCAGATATATGCAGTCTCATTTGCCTTTTCCATATTGTAAAGTTGTCCTTATTCAACTCTGGCACTTCCCTCTTACACATTTTGTGATCTTTGTGTTGAAGTCCTTAAAAATCTATTCCAAGCAACCAATATTGCTCCGATACCAATTGTTAGAATAACTGAGAGGGGGGTGAATCAATTATCCACAGTCCCAAATACAAAATGTATAGAAAAAAACAAATTCAGCTAATTTTGTAGCTCGGTAAACATAAAATACTAATCCGTCTATGCTTTTACAAATTACTAGTTAATTGCTCATAGTGATTACCGACCAAATAAAATATGAAATATGTAAAATATGATATCCAAACAATCACCACATAAACACATAACACAAGAGATTTAATGTGGAAACCCTGCAAAGTGAAAACCCACCTCGGACCGGTAACCCAAAAAATTTTCACTCTTCTGAAGTGAGCTCGGTGAAGAGCCAACCTTGTTAAAGGTTACAAAACAGACTGTAAGGTGTGACCTTGTTAGAGGATTTAACATGAACAATTATCATCCAACCAGCATTCACTATGGGGTTGACAAGATAACAATGTACATTCTATGAATGACATAATAAGACTTTCAAGGCCACTCAGTTAAGAGATTTTATCTTATTACAATGGTTAAACTATAACAGTAGGTGATCTGATTACAATGCAACTTGATTTGTAGATATTTAGCTCTATACTAAGCTCATAAAATCCTCTGATCAATATTTCATATTTAGTTCATCCACATTGAATAACTTATTGTCCCTCAATAAAGCTTTCTGATGCTCGGTATTATTCTGCAATTCGATTCTTCTTCAACCAGTATGATCAGGCATGCATGAAGCTTGTTCATGTGATATCTCTGCAGTCTCCTTCTTCTGGCATACATTTCACTATGAAACCCTAGTCTCTTAAATAGACAAGTAAACCATTTTCTTTTCATCCATTAGATTTTTCCGCTTAATCTCCTTCATTGATTTTGCCACTTAAACCTTCCTCAACTGATGTGTCAGTAATATGTTTTGTTTCTATCCTTTATATCTTCCTTGAATTTTTTTAGCCGTTGATCTCATAACAAACTTTAGCTTTCCACCTCATAATCATATACTTTACAGCTCATCAATTTATGTCGGCTTAATCATTTAGTTCTTTTGTCCATACTCAGTTAACAAAGAAATGTGTTGGTGAACACAATATTGGTTAATACTATCGCTCGGTATACACTACACTGGCTCGGTGTCTAGTGGAATGCTTCATTAACTGACCACACTGCTTTGAAATATTTTTCTCCTATCTTCATAACAGATTAATGCAACATAATCAAGTCAACAATATGAAGTCATAGGATCATCAATAAGTTACCAAATTTATTCCTTATCCTCATCTTTCATATCCATCTTCCTCAATGTAGATATCTCTATGCTTCATCTTTTCTCTCCTCTTTTATAGATGTGTAGATATTTTCAACTACCATGATAAGTGCTGTCAAACTAGTTAACATTAATGACAACATAAAGACTGATTCAATTATGTTACATAATAATTCAATGCTCGATGATCTCTAATCACTTGTTCTTCATCAATCAGGTTCTCAATCACTTATAGCTCATCAACCAATGAGGTTTTCCTATGGAAGAACTCATGTCCCATGAGAACCACCTTTCTCTATGTCTACTTTGGACTCCTTTGACACCTATAACAAAAGGATAGAGATCCACATGTACAAAAACATATAATACAGAATAGGACTAAACACCTTTTTTATTTGAGCTTCACACACATAGATGTCCATGAGAGATTAAAATTTATTCATATTCATGGTATTCTCAATCCTTCCTACCTTGGATTAGACCTGTTGTACATGCAACCTTATTTTGTGTAACAATTTTATCTTCCACAATTAGACACATCATTGCCCCTACTAGTATACCATCAACTAACCATGTTTCTTAATATCTTCCACTCCTTCACACCAGATGGTCTCTCTTGCCAAACATGACAATTTGATTTTTACCTTTCCCTTTCTTATCTTCCCACAAATAAGTTAGTCTAAATGAATTTCCATCCTTCTTTATAGGGTAGGTGTTCTTAAGTTACCATCATACTTTGACTCCCTATCGAATTACCATGATCTCCCCAATGGAAAATGACAACACTCCATTGGTATCACATTACATAAGACCATGTGTCCTTGTACTCACCAATCTGAAAGTCTACATATGTTTGTTCAGTTACTAAAAGAGATTGACTATCATTTACCCAATATTTTTTATATGGGGTTTTATGAGGTATACTCTCTAGATTTAACTGATCTACCATCTTCATAGCCACCATGTTATCTTGTGAACCTGAATCAATGATAATTTTACATACTTTACCTTTACACTTGTAGGTAGTTCTAAATAAGTACCTCCTTTGACTCATGTCCTTCTTCTTAGGTGGTTGCAACAAATTTCTTCTTAGCATTAATGTTTCTCCTACTTTTGTATCACATTCACAACTAGGAGAGTTCACACTCATTTCTTCTTCTCCTTATTCTATTTAAATTCTTCTTTCATTCCCCCTTTCTCCTCCACCACGTGTAGTTCCATGCCTATCTAGAAAATTGAATGTTGGGTGTCCATGTTCATTACAATGATAACATCTCCTTGAGAATGCATTTGATCCTCTTCCTCCACCAAATATTTTTCTTTGTCCTCTATCTCTAAAATCAATACCTTGTCCTTTCTGTTTACATGCATCATCTTGTTTTTCATCAGCTAGTCTTCTAGAAAAATATCATCTTCCTCTTGCAACATTACCTCTTCCTCTAGTAACTTATCTTGCCTTCATTTTAGCTCTTCTTCCACCCTAATATCCAATTGATAACATTTTTCAAAATTTTTTGGGTTAGCAACAACCAATTCATCTTGTATATTGAACCTAAGTCCACCAAGGTACCTAGAAACTTTCTCAACCTCAACATCTTCTCTACCTATCCTTATGGTTAACTTATAAAATTCATCAGTATATGTTTTGATATCTAAATCATTTTTCCTTAATCCTTCTAATATCTTATATAATTGAGCTTTATAATACTTATGAATAAATTCACCTTTTACATTTGCCACCATCTTGTCCCAAGATGTTATCCTTGTATTGGTCACTTTTAACTACTTTGAGAAGTTTGATTGTCCTCTATTCTTTAGGATCTAAGTCTTCATCTTCTTCATGTTGGAACTCTTCTACTTCATCCTCATCACTTACATTTCTTATATCATCATCTCTCCTATGATTTAATTCCAGGGCTTCAAGCCTTTCCAACATAACATTGTTTTAAGACTCTTGCAACCTACCATTCTCCCCTTTTAAATCTTTTATCTCTCTAGTAGTACCGACAACCTTAGGAGGCATCTTGACCTCTTATCTTCCAATATTCCTTTTGCAATCTTTCACTAACATCCTACACTATATCTACTTACTATCTCTGATACCACTATGATGCAGAGGTATGTGGATGAGATGGGACTAGGTTAGACACAATTCAAATTGGAAAATTGATTGGTATCACAATAGGTTATTATCTAGTTTTTCCTCAAAGTGACAAGAGGGATTATGCACTTAACTCCAAGGACATTTATGGAAATCACATATTGTTTTTACTCACATTTATGACCTCAAGAATATCTACAAACACATTACAACACTTGTTTTTAATTTTGGATAGTCATCAAGGACACTTCCTCTTTATGTACCTCTAGGCCTACTAGCCCTATATACACTATTTTTGGACTCAAACTTTCAATATTGATTAAGGACTTCCATTCACCATATTTAAAAATTAGTAGTTACTATTTTGGAACATATGCAACAAAAATGGTATGTTATGTTGTCCTAATTAGGTTAATTAGGCCTAATTTTTAAAGAAACTACTATTAATACTTCTTCACAACCCATGGAACCAATGGGGCGGCATTTACCATGTATCTAAACCCCGAAATTCATAATTTTTTATAGAAGGAAGTCTTCTCATCATGCCAAAGCACAAAACACACAATTTAGGCCAATACAAGGAGGGTTTATTGAAAGAGAGGGTTCCAAGCCTTTCACAAACAAGAAACTATCTCAAATATTTTCAAAATCAATGCAGAAACTCTCACAATCACTACATTGATAGTTCTATCATTATTTTATTGAAACGCCACTTAGACGCATCAGTTTGGTAGGAAAGAGAGAAATTTCCACCTAGGGCATCATCCCAAAGACACCAAATGAAATCATCTATCCTTACAATTCTTTCAACACAAAATAGATACTAAAACCTTCCATTCCACTGATACATAGAATCAGACAATAGGTGGAATTGTTGTAAACTTCATTTTAGTTCTCTAGAATCTTGTCACAGGTGTATACATACACAACCTAAAAAGATTGAACTATATAATGAACAAAATTAAATATATTGACTTTAAATAAAATGTAAAAAAGGCCTAACTCAAATTACTAACAATCTATAAGAATTTCAAGTAATGTTGAGTCTCTACAAGACTGTGCAAATCTTTGTAACATAAGAAAAGAAATAGATTCTCAAGAAACTATAAATTATTTTATTGATTACCCTATTCCAACTACCAAAAAAACTAAAAGGTTGATGAAAAAAAGGTATTTAATATTTATTCTCTTCCTTTCAATGGCTATAAAAGTTTTTTTAAAGTTAACAACCCAAAATGACAACTATTAACAATGTTGTCATGACAATTTATGAACAATGAATGAAATTTTTTTTGATACAACTACTCAAGGACCTTAGAGTGACTTTCTAATAATCTAAATATATATCATAAGGTCTAAATGATCCTTGAAATATTAATTTACATAATAGATCCACCATTGACACTTTGTTACAGTGTATCATTAAAAAGATGAAATTTCCATTCTAAGCCTGCTTACACAATTTGACTTCTTATTTGAGCTCAAATATGAAAAAAATGGTTTATTGAACCATATTTAAAGAACTTCAATATAAAACATGACCCAAAACTCAAATCAGCCTCCTAGAGGCATGTGACCAATGAAGCACTCTTGCACCAATAGGAGAAGAGAAAGGATTTCTATAGTGTATTAATCTGAAAGGTACATAGCAAAGAAAATAATATAATTAAAAATATTTTTTCTTAAAAAATACATGCATACACAACAAATATTATATATCTAAAATACCTTTCATTCGATACAAAGATAATTAATAGTAACCCTTGTCCTTAGAAAGGACATTTATCCATAGTTAGAAAACAATGCATAGAAAAGAAAGTCATAGAGATGAGTTCTTCTATTGCATTCTAATTCATTTAATATATAGGCAATTCATAATCAATTTATATGAGAGTTAGATGAAAAATTTATGAAAAAAAGTTGGAATGAATGGGGTATTAGGTTTTTGAGCGATGTTGGATGGTTGTATGTGAAACATGAGTGGAAAACATTTAATGATCTCTTTTGATAGGTCATTGTGTTAATTAATTTACTCTATCTAACATCCATCCATAAATCAATTATCTAATTATTTAAGATACCCCCACATAATCTTGAAATGATGGGTCCCAACCTAAATCCTTGTTAGTTACCCATTTACAATCACTTATCAAATACTATCATTCATATTTTTTCCCCTCATCATAATCACTTTGATTTTTCACATATTACTCCTAAATAATACAAATTTGAAGTTGTTTTAAGCTCACCATAGACTTCACGCTCAAGTGTTTTTGGCTAACCACAAACCTTGAAAACTAGTGGTTTAAACTAACTACAAACCTGTCAACAAGTGGTTTCAAATTTTTACAAACAAAAAAAACTCTATTTCTAATGACTAAAAACCATCATAACAAGGAAAGCCTCATCTATTTGGGATTTTATCCTTCTATACCTACATCAAAATTAATTTTTGAGTCCATATAAAGAGAAATTTATTTATCGAGATACATGAGTACCTAGCCACTGTACCTACGAGTTGTATAGGAATCCTTTTCAGATACATGGTTCATCAACATGTTAAACCAAAAAAATATAGGGTGTCAAATACAACTAATCATGCACCCCTTACATCAAATCAAGTACTACAATATGTAATAAAAATTTTCCTTTTAAAAAAGGTGTTTCTCACTCAAACAATTTCTCAAAATACTTATCCCATTAACAAGCATTCACTATTTGAATCTTCATACATTGTTAGAATAGTAGCCTCTTTTTAACAACCTCCTAAATACAATCAATAACTTCACAAAATTAAAACAACACTTTCATGAGGGATATCTAAATAATCTTCTTAAAATCATGAAACCCAATGACACAAACACATTCTACCATCTCACCACCTACATATAGTGACTCAAACACTTTACACCTCATACAATAGTTTTTTTTTCGCAAAACTAATATCTATAGTTCTAGAAGCACATAATTCATACATAGACCACAAATATGGAAGAAAATAAAACTTTGAAACTATATTTGTTAGTAAATTATCCTTTATTTAAAATTACCTTACTAATGTGACAATAATCTCCTACTATAATAGATTGTAGGATCTTGAATAATCTCAGACCTTTCCTTCTTGTCCATGAGCCCATTGTCTAATGAAAAATTCAATCGTCTGAAATGTTTCCATTCCTATCTACATTAATAAATCTCTTTCCTTTACATGGCAATCTTGTAACCCTTCTCCAATCTTCTGATTGGCAACCAACTAACTTGGTAGTTTCACTTTTGTGAAAATCCACTTTCTCTTACTCATGACACTTGTACAAAAATAACAATATATGACTAAATAAAATACTAAAAATTGTAGATAAATGACTAATTTTGATCACATGACCATTAGTGGTTTATTGCCGGTCATTTATCTCACAACCAAATTTATGACTAAACTATTTTAGTCATTGATTTGGTCATTTATTTAATCATTTATTTGGTCATTGATTTAGTCATTTATTTTGTCATATATTTAGTCATAAATTTGGTCATATATTTAGTCATATATTTGGTCATTTATTTAGTCATATATTTGGTCTTTGATTTAGTTGTTGATTTGGTCATTGATTTGGTCATTGATTTGGTTGTTGATTTGGTTATTGATTCGGTCATTGATTTGGTCATTTATTTGGTTGTTGATTTAGTAGTTTATTTAGTCATTTATTTATTTATTTATTTAGTCATATATTTAGTTGTATATTTAATCATATATTTAGTCATATATTTAGTCATATTAGGGCATGATTGAATCAAACCACCATCCTCCTACTTGTAAAGTAGGTGCTCTTCCATTGAGATAGCACCCTTTAAAGAATAATCATACCATGTATACTAGCACTTTCCATTAAACACAATTTCAAGATTTTCCATCTATAGTTCAAGAGTAGCAAGGCCTAAGAGGATGATGCCTAGTGATACTTTAAACTCTTACTAAGTCTTATATTATATTTCATACAATTAGAAGTCTTGATTTCTTAACTCATGACTAGTACATAGCATGACTATTAAAGGAAGATACATTAAAATATTTTGAACAGAAAAGAAAGCCTTAATAAACTGACATCTTTTGTTACAATAATTGATACAATACAATATTTTAATATTCCATTAAATTACAAGATTCAATTACAATTACTTTTGTTGCAATAATTGATACAATACAATATTTTAATATTCCATTGAAGTAGAAGATTGAATTACAATTAATTTCATCTCCTTATATAGATATTTGGGTATCAAACAACCCAAATGGATAAACATTACATCACTCATTTAAATATAAAAAGTAAACTTTTAAAAAATTAAAATAAAACTTGCAACTAAGGTGACTTTATTACAACCATTTAAAACTATGTCCACTTCATCCTAAATTAAATATGCATTTGGCAAAAAAAATTATTGCCTGAGATGAAACTTCAAATTTGGTACATTATTAGTTTAAGAAGGTTAAAGATGGGGACTTACTTCATCATGCAAATCCTTAATACACTTCTCAAACTCAACAAGATGGAGACGAAATGGAAAATCTCATTGGAAAATTTAATCCCTAGTCAAAGCCAACATTCAATACATTATACTATAGGAAAATCTAATTCTCCATCCTTAGTTACCTTCTTTCACACTATCATGTCAATAAATAAAATAAAACCATCAAATGTCAAACATGATCCTTGACTATAACCTTCACAAGGAAAAACTATGAGCTCTACCTATGATATGACACACTAAAATAAATTATGGATAGGTAATGACATACTAAGGAAACAACATTCAATAGATGGAAATATTAATCCATCATCAAACATAATACATGAAAAAATGTACATGTACCATGATAAAGAGGTAAAATTTACAATTCATTATTATAATTTGGACTCCATATATAAGATATTAGAAACATCATCATTTGATGTTTGTTGAAATTTTCTATAATTTATCGCCATACTTCCAAGCAAGAACACATGTTTTAGAGGCTGGCTATAACAAATAGTGTAAATGGTTATAAGCTCCAAATATCAACTTTTCTAGTATGCTTTCAAAAAAATAAGCAGTATAGGTGCATCAATCAAACTAAAATCTAAACAAAATTGAAGTTACCTCACTATAGTGCCATTTCTTCTTGTAGGGTAGAAAGATCATCTTCTTCAGTAGAATTTGGTGTAGCCTTCTAAGATGCTGGTTGTGTGTTTTGTTTTCTAGAATTGGAGGCAATTTTATAGTTGGGGTAATTATGGCTAGTTGCATAATGTTCTCTTCAAGATCTGCTCCCTCTAGTTCCTCCAATTCAGAATTGAGTTCATCCTATTATAGTTAATCTATATTATTATATAAAAACAAGCAATTAGAAATACAAAAGGCATAAGATGTGGCTGGGCACTTCACCTACCTCATCAAAATTTGTAGCATCACCACTAAGTGTAGATAATGTTTCCTAAATATGTTTCATGTTCTTATATGTTCATTGATATTTTCCATGGTTTTTTCCTTATCTTCAATGTTCCTAAAGCACTACCAGTGGAAAATATGCAAACAAAAAATTCATATGTAAAAACACCCATACCATTAAAAACTATAGAGGTCCATGTTGGTCTACCACACATCACAAGTGACCCATTTTCAGCTTGAAATAAATTTATTTCACTGATTGATAGTGGCTTAGACTGATAATTTGTCCTTCCAACCAATTATGTCAACATTGTGTTACTTTTTTTTATAATAGATTCCTTACTTTCTGCTATTATTAACTTGTAGTGTGTTTTTACTATTTACTTTAATTACTTTAGCATAGAGAAATGTATGTGAAGAGAAGCAAGAGAATCATATGAAGAGACTATAGAATAGCTCCACCCTCATCTTAAATACACAGTTTAATTACTTTAGCACAAAGCAATGTATGTGAGGTGAAGCAAGAGAATCATATGAATTCAGTACAAAATAGGTCCACCCTCATCTTTTCCCCCTCACCTCTTTCCGATCTCTGAAAGTGTTTTCCAGTACATAAATGTAAAAATAGATTCTTTTTCCATTTCACACTTCATAGGATATGAAAAATGATCTAATAAACAATAACACTACCCTTTACTATAGAGGTCCATTTTTGTAAGAATTTATAGCTATTGATTGCATATATCCAAGAGAAAGACATTATTGTAGCTATATAATTGTAAGAACTGTTCTTGCCCATGAATGCCAATTAAAAAATTTAGAAAAAGCATAATTACAAATAAGTCCCATTACTATAGAGGTCCATTTTTGTAAGAATATATAGCTATTGATTGCATATGTCCAAGAGAAAGACATTTTTGTACCTATATATTTGCAAGAGATCTTCTTGTCCATAAATGCCAGTTACAAACTTTAGAAAAAAAAACATAATTACAAATGAAGCTTGAAAATAGTGCTTGGCCCAATTAGAAAGATCATCAGAAAGTATCCCAAGAAAATGTATTTTTGTACATGTTTTGCAAAAATTTGTTGTGGTAAGACCAAGTATGTGTCAAGAAGTTAGTAACAAGTCAATATATTTGGCTAATTTAGCCATAATATAGGATTTAATGCCAAAAGCATTCATAAGGTTGGGGCACTCATACTTTTGGATAGAGCAGAGAAAAGATGCTCAAATGGAGAAAACATGCTCAAATGTTGGAACAATATCTTGCCAAGTTTCATTGTTTTTCAATTACATGTATAATGTAATAAAGTTTCCTGCACCCTATATATCTTCACAAAATGAAATTTGACAAGTTGTGTTTGCAGTGTTATATTATTTTGGAGCCAACACTGAAATATTCTTTAATATTTTTCCTTTTTATTAACTTTCACCTCTTCTTAGCCAATTCAGCCCCTTTTTTTTTACATGTTTTTTTTTTCCGGTCCTAGGGCATTTTCTAAGAGAATCATTGTTTATTTTTCTCTAAAGCAGTGGCTTCTGCCTTGATAATGTATCCATTAGTGGGGCTCAAAAATTTGGAAAGGAGAATACTTATGTAGTTGGCTCCCAAAATCATCTCACATACTTTTAAAAAGGGAACCAAAATTGCATGCAAAATAAGATTTTTAAAAATCATAGATGACACTCTTTATAGAAAAAAACATCACTTGGGGATATAAAAGAAAGAATAAAGAATAGTTAAGCTCAATGAAAAAAAATCATAGATGACACTCTTTATAGAAACAAGCATCACTTGGGGATATAAAAGAAAGAATAAAGAACAATTAAGCTCAATGAAAAAACAACATTTGAAGCTAAATGACAGAATGTATCAACTAGCAGTCGCATGCTTTTGTGCATGCAACAGTGAGCCGATAGGAGATTTGATTTTCCACGTAGTAAATCTGGAACAAAAAATAATATAAATTATATGCAATAAAAACTATATTATTAAATTTAACCAAACTAACTAAATTTATTTATAAATGTTAAAAAATTCTACTGAAGTCTAAAACTTATAAATCTCTAGCTGGTCCATTCAGCCAAAGGCCCATATGGAAACTTTTGAGTGTCCAAACAATAATTATAAATCATGTAATTCTTGCCCACCTAACTAAGTGGTTTCATCTATCTGCTATTCAGTTCACCCCACCATGATTTTGTAGCACAAAATTTAGCAGAAGGGGAAATGGATGCATCCATACTCAAATTGTTGAAATAAATGGAGATTTGGTCTAGTCAATCTTTACAAGGCCACCTCTAGTGGCCCAATTGTTTCCATCCCACAGACTTCCAAGCAAATAACAAAAATAGGGCAATAACATATTCCATAACATATTAATATTAAAAATTAAAATTAATAGAATATTGTTCTTTCGATTACATGTAATATTTTTTTAAATTATACTATTATTATTAGAAAAAAAATTGTATTTTGAAAAGTAGTTGGGAGTACATATAGATTCAATTGATCTTTATGCATTTCTTAGATATTTCAAAACAAAAATTGAATTATCTATATGTACTACTTCGAATTAAACATTAAATTTTTTATTAAAAAAAATCAACTCTACACTTTGCTGGTTCTAATTTTTCTGGACTTTTTTGTTTTTTAAGTAATTAAAATCCAAGTAGAAAGGGAAAAGAAACTAAAGGGGAGTCTAATATAATACAAGGCACAAAAGTTAAATAATTTTTTTCATTATTTATGAAAGACTCCTAATGATGCCATATCCGAAATATAAGAAAGTTATATGCAAATATCCATTAGAGTCAATTTTTGATGGTCTCTTCTTTCTTTAGTCACTATTTGCTATAGAGCATAAAGGTAGATAGTTGTGAGGTTTTATACTATTTATAGTTGCAAAAATGGAAAAATCCCTCAAATTTTTGAAAGCATAAATGCATTATTTTGTTGTTCACATCATACAGAAGCCATGATCAAAAGATAATAAAAATTTTCTAAATATTCAAGCATTTCACAGTATTGAACTTTGGTATCAAAGTTACGACCCCTATGCCCAAACTCAGATCCAAATTTACATATAAAGTTTTAACACTATGAAAAAACACAACCTACAGATATTTACGTTAAAGTTTAAAATGTACTACAAATGTAGTTACCACATAAGAGAAAACATATTCAGAGAAAGCCTTAATTGAAGATTGTTAGAGAGGAAGAAATACAAACCCAAAAAAGATATTTTATTTTGGAAGAAAAGCACCAAATTTCTCAGCATGGATAGTTTTGGCACTCACATTATGATGCTCAGAGTATCAAAACCTTCCCTTATTCAAATTTAAGTAGGAAAACAAAGAGAGTTGGAGTAGAGATGAATAGCTTGGGATGAGATATAATGAACTTACTTGGAATAATAAAAATATCAAAATACAACTTGCTCATAGAATAAAATTATAGGACATTCAATGTAGAATTTGATTTTATAAAGGAAATGTAAAAATAAAGAGTCGTAATATTAGGATCAAAAATTGGAAATTCATATAAGGCAAGAAATAAAAATCACAAAAACAGGGCAATAAAAATAACACAACTAAAAACCTAAAAATAGTGTTTGAGTGGATGATTGGACAAAAAAAAAATGGGAAAAGGGCTGACAATTTTCCGGGAGGGAAATTCTTTTTCAGGGAGGAAAAATCTTAACAAATAAGAATTTAGAATTAGCAGTTGCATGCACAAACAACAGTGCGCTGATAGGAAATTAGATTTTTTAAAATGGGAAATGACCATTAATAATATAAATCTAAAAAAATTAACTAGAAAAAATTAACTAATAATGAAATTGAAAAAATCATGATTCATAGAAACAAAAAATCTTTCTAAGCGTAAAAATTTTAGAAACAATATAAATAAACTAATAGAACCATAAAGAAATTCTAAAATTAGATACCTATCAAATGCTATTTTACAAGTTTTTAAGTATAGTTATTTGAAATTATTTTTATGGTATCAATTTTATCAACATGGAAGGGATTATAAAAAATGGTGGTCTCCTTACTGAATGTTATTAGAAAATTGATGCATTGTGCCAATAATTCTGCCATAGCCTTATATTTTTTAAATAAATATAGATAACACAAAACTTTCAAAGTAAAAAAAAATACAACCATTGCCAAATCCTGCAACCCATAATTATCTCCAGAATATTGCAGATTCAAATATTAGTGGCAGACAAAATTCTAGAAATCATTAGACAAAAATGTCTCCTTCAATCTGGAGGAAAATGTACATCAAATTTTACCAGTAATTTTACTATTACTGTAGGAAACTTCTCAACTTAATAAAAAATGGAATACCATAAACAAATGTACCAATAAAAAAGAATTCACTAAGCCCACTAAAAATCTTTGAGCTGGAACATGAAGCATAACAACCCCCATAGCCAAAATTTTTGGTGCCATTCAATAATTCTTCTAAATCATGGTATCAAGTCCTGGTGCACTAAAACTGTATGAAGACTTTGTCTCTCCTATGAAAAATAATAATTCATTTCTACGAAACATAAATACATAAAGATTTGAAGTGATGAAATGATGAAAAAATTATCTTATTTGTAGAGTCTAGGACAAAATAATTTAAGAAAGAGATAAGGATGATAACTTAAACTATCTATAAATAAACTCAACTAAAAAATAGAAACTTATCATTTTTAAATGTGGAGGATAAATTTATAAACAGTTTATTCAATTAAAATAAATTTTCATTGAAATTTTCTAAAACAGAACTTTTATGTAATAAAAAATGGGAAGGGCTAACAATTTTCCAGCAGTTTTATTTTATTTCTGGGAGCAAAGCTCACACAAATAGCCTATCGGCTAAATTAGTAACATGTAACTTCCCACTCTGCAACTTCTCACCCTCAGAATTTTCAAATTGCAGGTCCCATGCCTGCCTCCCCTGGGGGTGTTGAGGCCCCCATGGTTGACTCACCTGCGGGCCCTGATGCTTCCCAGGCAACCCTCGTGACTCCCTCTAGCACGGTCCTTTTGTCTGAGTCTACGGGGGAATCTCAAAAAGTGTCCTCTCCCACTGTTCAACATACAATCATTGGAATCGCTCCTGGTGGATTTTTTCCTCACTGAAGACGGGGTTGAACTCTCACTTCCTGACTCTATGGTTAACCGAACAATGGCGGACTTTCTACTGGCTCTGGTGGGCTGGTTTTTAACTTCCGTCCTACTATTGAAATGGTGAGAAAGTGGATTTCTATCCAATGGAGGATCAAGGGCTCTGTGTCGGCTTCTACTATTCTGGGAGGCCTATTCCTATTCAGGTTTACTACTCTTGAGGACTTGTCTACTATGTTTTCAGGTTCTTCGATCTATGGGAAACACTTCCTTGCCCTCCTAAAGTGGAAACCAAGTTTCAATCCAGCTATTGATCTTTCCAAATCGGCCCCTGTTTGGGTTCAACTCCCTAGCTTACCTCTTGAATACTAGGACGAGCAAGTTTTTTGATGGATAGGTGACTCCTTTCGTTCTTTTATCACTACAGATCTGGTGACCCGTTCTAAATCTAGGCTTGTTTTTGCTAGATTCTGTGTGAATGTCACATTGAGTAAAACTCTTCCTAATTTTGTTATTCTAAAATCTAAACTGGGTAAGTGGACCCAAGCAATTGTGTACGAGAACGCTACCCTGTTCTGCCAAAACTGTGATAACAGGGGTCAGTCTAGCAACAACTGTAAGCTCTCTAAGCAACCTGCGACCTATGCAGAGAAGGGTAAAGGGAAAGATGGCGTTCCCTCTCCTCAGGTGCAATTAGAGGCCTCAGACCATCCCTCAAAGGAAGTGGTGAAGGTAACCCCAGTTGTGGAGATGGTCACCCCAGATGTGGTGGTGGTTACTCCAACTACTGCAAATACTATCCCAGAGGAAGGCAAGTTTGTCCCCCTGTGGGTGGAGGTTGAGAAGTGTGCCATTGTGAAAGAGGACCCGACCCCCCAACAGCTAGCTGAGGTGTTTGCGTCCCCCTCTACACCCCCTTCTATGAAGAGCTCACCTCTCCCTTCAGAGACTGAACAACCTGCCATTGTGCTGGCCCTGGAGTTGATACCCCCTAAGTTGGGTGCAACACACCCCCCTGAGACTGCTATGGAAAACCCATCTAGCTCGCTTGATGGCTTGGATGATGAGGATGGAGAATGGAAAACTCAGAGGAAGAAAACCAAGCTGAAAAAGGTGGATGTGGGACTTGAAACTCCAAGGGATAGGCCGTTTGATCGGGCAAGAAGATCGAGAGGATCCACAAGGGACATTGCTATGGGTAAGCAGCAAACCTTGGAATCTAGCTTTAAAAGTAAAAAATGATTTGTCTTTCTTGGAATGTGAGGGGTTTAAACAGCTCCCTAAAGCAAAATGTTGTTCAACATTACATTTTTTATCATAAACTTGATGTTCTTCTCTTGTAATAAGTTAGGATGTCTATTAGTAACTTTGAGTCCATTGCTCCTAAGCTATGGCCGGGTGCTGCTTTCTTATACTCCAAAGCTTTGGGTGCCTTTGGGGGTATTGCCACGCTCTGGAATCCCAATAAAATCAGTGGCCTATTGGTTGAGTTATCCCCAAATTTCCTTCTTGTCACCTTTAATAAGGCTGGGGTAGAATGGATAACCTTTAACATCTATGCCCCAAACACCCACCCTGGTAGGGTTATTCTTTGGAATGATCTTAGTGCCCGTTTGGCTCAAAATGGCTCAAGAAACTTTCTTCTGGCTGGGGACTTCAACTCTCCCCTCTATCCCTCAAAGAAATGTGGTGGGCTTGTTGATTACTCTAACAGTATGAGGGAGTTGGTGGATTTTATATCTGATACTAGCTTCCTAGATATCAACCTAACTAGAAACCCCTTCACCTGGTCTAACAACAGAAAAGACAATCACCTTATTCAGGTGAGACTCAATCGGGTCTTGACTTTGTCCTCCTGGGATCTCTATCTAAATTCCTCCCTAACCTCCCTTCCCAAGACTACCTTGGACCACAACCCCCTCCTCCTACACTAGTTTGAATCCCCTAAAGTTAGCTAGGTCCCCTTTAGGTTTGAAATCATGTGGTGCTCTCAACCTTTATTCAGAGACCAAGTCAAACTCCGGTGGAGCACCAGAATTAAAGGCACTGCCATGTTCAGAGTTGTTCAAAAGCTTCAAATCATTAGAATGGAGGTCAAAGGTTGGATCAAGCCTAACTTCGGGGACCTCTGCAAAGAGAAAATTGAGCTCTTGGGCACCCTTAACTCCCTTCAGGCCCAACTTGCTTCTGGAAATTTCTCTCCCCAGACTCAGGCTAATGAGGAATCAACAAGATAGAAATGGCAGGAAACTCTAAGAAAAGAGGAAATTTACTAGAAGCAAAGATCGAGGATCCAATGGCTTACCGAAGGAGACAGAAAAACTGCTTTCTTCCACAGATCTGCTAGCATCCACAAAAAAAGGAATACCATTACTTCTATTATGCATGAGAATGGGATCATAGTTAAGGAAAAGGACAAGATTAATCAGGTGGCTATTAACTACTTTAAGGGGTTATTCTCTGAGGAGGGTCTGATCTGCCCAGACAACATTCAAAATCAACTCCTAGAGAATATCTAGTGTGCTGTTACTATGGAGGACAATGAAAGACTAACAGATAGGGTCTCAGACAAGGAGGTTAAAAGAGCAGTCTTTGCTATGGGCAGCTATAAGGCCCCTGGGCCTAACAGGTTTCCCTCGGCCTTCTTTCAGGAATACTGGGACATTGTTGGTACTGATGTCACCCGTGCTGCCAGAGACTTTTTCAAGACTGGGCATCTCCTCAAGCAACATAATCAAACCTACATTGTTCTCATCCCTAAACATGATAACCCCACCTCTATGTTGGATTTCAGAACTATCAGCCTCTATAAAACCTTCTATAAAATCCTCACCAAGATCCTAATCAGTAGGATAAAGCCCTTGCTAGAGAAGTTAATCTACCCTACTCAGAAGGGATTTGTCCCTAGAAGGAAAATTCTAGATGTGGCTATTGCCACTCATGAGATCATCCATTCTATGGACAAGAGCAAGATTCCAGGTATGGCCTTTAAACTAGATATTTCTAAAGCCTATGACAAAGTCAATTGGTCTTTTTTGATCAAAATTCTCGATCAAATGGGGTTCAAGGAGAAAGCTATTCAGATCATCAAAGAATGTACCCAAATCGTGTGCTTCTCTGTTCTGGTCAATGGCTCCCCGGGGGGTTTCTTCACTCCAGAAAAAAGGTCTTAGACATGGAGATGCTCTCTCACCTTACCTCTTCATTATGGTTGCTGATGTTCTTAGTATGAATCTTTGTATGCTGTCTAACAGGGGGAAAATGAAAGGGGTTAAACTGGCTTCCACCATCCCCCAAGTGGTGTTAGAAAAATTTGTTGATGACACCTTCCTTTTTGGGTTCTCTTCAGTGATTGAGGCTGGGCAATGGAAATAAATTTTGGAATGTTATGCCTGGGCTTCTGGTCAATGCATTAACTATCAAAAGAGCCATCTATTCTTCTTCAATACGCGTTTGGAGACCCAAAACAAGGTGCTTCAAATCTTTGGATGTTTAGCTGCCTTGCTTCCTTCAACCTACCTGGGCCTCCCCCTCACTGTCAAAGAAGTTTCCTTGGAATTCTAGAACTCTATTTTGGAAAGGACTCAAAACAAGCTTGCGGGTTGGAAAGGGAAAATTTTAAGCAATGCTGGCAAACTTCAGTTGGTGGCGGCTACTCTCCAAGGAGTCCTTGTCTATTTCCTTTCCCTCTTTAAAATCAAGAGTAACATGGCTGATAAGTTGGAACAGATCCAGAGGACCTTCCTATGGGTGGGTTTAGAGAAGAAAAAAAGGTTGTCTCTTGTGAACTGGGATACTAACTACCTTCTAAAATGCCTAGGCGGGTTGGGACTAAGAAAAATTGGTCAGATGAATAAAGCTCTAACTACTAAGGTGGCCTAGAAGCTCATTGAGAGGAAGGTGGAATGGTGAAAAATTATGGAAGCCAAGTACCTCCAAGGTCTCCCGTTCAGAAGGAAGTTCCAAGATAATGACCTTCCAATTGGATCCAAGCTCTGGAAGAACATCTGCAATTGTAGAAGCATTCTCTCCAAAGGGGCATTTTGGCAAGTTGGCAATGGTAGATCCATTGGGTTCTGGAAAGACCATTGGATTTTAAATCTCCCCAACTTGGGATGCAAATTCAAACCTCCTATGGATCATCTCAGACCTATTCTGGGCAATACAGTCTCTAACTACATGGATGGTAGAGAGTGGAAGGACTTACAGATATGGTTGAGAGATAGACTTGACCTGATGAAGATGGGAAAGGAGCTTATAGAGAACCTTAACATTAGAACTTTGGACCATGAAGATACTATCCTATGGGCCCCCACTCAGACGGGGAAGTTCTCTGTTAAATCTACCTACAACCTGCTGCTTAACGAGAATGGTAACATGGAGGATTGGAAGAAGGTTTGGATTCCACAACTCACACCAAAAATTAATTTTTTCTGGTGGACCCTTATGCATGGGAAGATTCTAACCCAAGACAACCTAGTTAAAAGGGGTTTCTCCATGGCGAATAGATGTTCCCTATGTATGAAAGAGCAAGAAATAGTGAATCATCTGTTTATCCACTGTGAGTATGCTAGTAGCATCTGGCAGGAGATTTTTGGCAACTTGGGGGTCCCGTGGGTCATTAGTTGGGATGTGCATCAATTCAACTACTGGCGATCTCCTTCCAATCATCCTCTGCTCCAACTGCTCTAGCGTATGATACCCCCCCACATATGCTGGGTGATCTGGAAGGAAAGGAACAATCGTATCTTCAGAGATGAGAGTAACCCTGCTAGAACCTGTCTCCAGATAGGTACCAGACTTCTATGTGAGAATACTCAGGCGGCCAATTGGAAGCTCCCCTCTGCTCCCCCAAATGCCTGGGAGGTTAGAACTGCTGATAAATGGAATATCCTATCGGGGTTCTATCGGGGTCTTGTTATAAATGGCACTATTACCCAAGCTGAGGGAATGACCCTTTTATGGGGAATTCAAACCACTATTAATTTGAATGTAAGACACCTGGCTATTGAAGGAGACTCCAAAGTGGTGATTCAGGCTATCAAAAGTGGGACCGATGTGGGATGGCAGACCAATTCCATCTTGCTGGAAATCAAAGCACTTTTGAACAACTTCCAGCACTGCACTATTGAACACACGTATAGAGAAGGAAATCAAGTTGTCAACTCTTTGGCTGCAATTGGCTTACATCAGCAAAAACTCACCAGCTAGAGTGGGGTGAGCGATTTTCCCTTTATGACTTAGCAAATCATCAGGGAGGAAAAGAATTTGAATCAATGTGCTCTGCGGTCATGATTAATTTGCAATCCTATTGGATCACGTGCCGACATGTTAGTAAGTTTCTTGAAATTATTAAAATGTGCTCCCATTACCCCATGCAAGTTGATAATTACTTTCCTAACATGTGATGCAAAGGCTGTCTGAATCATGATGCCTACTTGGTGATTCTAGACAACAAGTGTATCCTCAATTTTATTGCCAATAAAGGCACCTGCAAATCAGTTAGATCTGGTGGTACGGTGCATCTTTTCTGAAGATTTCCTCAAAGCCAGCACTCTATGTATAACCCAATTTTGGGAAAGTTTTTTCAAAACAAGAGGTTTTCCAACATTTACAATTTTACTCGACTCTCTAGTTTTTTGGCTTCCTTAATGTTGGCAGACCAGGATTTTGAGATGGGGGGAAATACTCTTCACATTGAACGTCATAAGATTGACGAGGCCTTTTCTAGTGATGCTCTGGTCACTCATTACTATAAGGAGTGCGTGATTTGGGGTTTCATGGAGCATATGAGGGGAGGACATGATGAGCAGATTTTGAAGTAGTTTGTCTCCACTTGGGATAACAAGAAGGTCTCGGTGGGGGGCATTCACTTTCAACTTAATGAAGAAGTCATCGCCAAAGCTATGGGGCTTCCTATGACAGGGAGAAAATACAAAAAAACTAGCTGGACTCCAGACCCCACTAGCCTCAACTAGTTCTTCCAAGAGGGTGAGCAACCTATGAAGAAACAAGGGGGCTTTAACAGAGAGGAGCTTCCTGAGTTTTGGCCTAAAATCTACCTCATTATCATGAAGTACTTCATGCTGGAGGGTAAGTTCACTGTCTTCTACTATTACCATCTGCCTTTTCTAAACCATATTAGGAATAAGGATTTGATGTCTATTACTTTTTACCTTCTGCATTCTATTGAGAGAAAAATTTTGTATATCAAGGATAACCCAAAAAAACCTATTCCCATCCTCCATCAGGGCCTCCTCCTCCATCTCTATCAGTTTCACAAAGCCATCTTCCTGGCCCCCCAACCCCCTCCTATAATTCAGGAAGTTATCTAGGATGTTTCTCAGGCCGAAACTGCCAAACCTACCCAGTCCTCTTCTCACTCACTCCAAATTGCCCAAGAGACCGATTCTATTATGGGCGGAGGAAAGAAATGCAAAAAACCCCACAAGGAACGGACTGGTCAGGAGGATTCCTACATCTCTGACTCTGTGGACCTCAGAATTGAGTCTGAAAGCACCCCGGACATTGACCGTAAACATAAATTGAAGAAATGCATGGATAGTCAGGTCAACATTGAGGTGGGGGTAAAAGTACAAAGCTGTGTCACACTTTTATAAAGGAAAAGGTCAACAACACACAAATTTTTTAACTTTAATGACATAAAAATGACATTTATGTTGAAAATTTGGAGATGATGTAAACTAATGAAATGTGTAAAAGTAGATGAAGTTTATGCCTATAATTTTTTAAATTTTTTTAAAACAAGAATTCACATGGTTTTAAAATTTTTTAACTCCATTTTTTACTTGCTGAAAAATACTGAAAAATAGGGTCTTGTTCGCACCATAAAAGTATATGCAAATAATCCAATTTTCCTTCGATTTCAAAATATGTCATAGATAAAATGTATAGCTAGTGCAAAAAAGAAGAAAAATTAGTTTTCAATGTATATTTTTTCTGTTATAACTACTCAAAGTTGAACATACCTGAAATCGACAGTTTTCATCTCACACCAAATTTCCCCTATCAAATCAACACCATTGAAAAAATAAATTACACACTCTTGAAGATAACTCTCTTCTCTAGTGTTAAATATAAGTTTTCAATTTTTTTGATAAGCTTTACTATTTTTTTCTATTTTTGAAGCATCTTGTTCTCGAATGTTAAAATACCTACTTGTAGTATTTTGAAATTATAATATATTAGATCTAATTAAAATACTATAAAAATTATATGATGATAATCTTGACTCTATGCTCTGAAAAAGGGTATATTTATATTTGTAAGAAAATGTCATTAAAAAGAGTGAGTGTTATTGAAATATCACTTTTCTAAAATAATTTTATTTCTTTAATAATTGTTATAAAACATGCATTTAATAGATATTTCCAATTGGAAAAGGTGAAGAAATTATCTAACTTAGCTAGAATGAATCTAGCTAGACCATATGTTTGACAAAAAATAATTTTAGTTAGAAATACTCAAATTTAGCTATGCTAATAAGTTGTCCTGAAACGTGACACAACTTTGTGCTTTTACCCATGGACCTTAGTGGTACCAGTCGCAGGAGCTCAAGCTGAATTGCTAAAGAGCAATGTAAGTCCAAGCTCAGGGAAACTTCTTCCCGTGAGGTTTTCGGGAAAGATTCCCCTTCTACTAAATCCCTGAATGATTCTTCTAACCATTTGACTAGCCCCCCAAGGGTTGACACCCACCTCCCCTCTAGCCCCCAGAATACTTTGAATACCCCCATTAACCCCACCCCCCCACCGAGCCCCACCCTTGGGACCCTGAACAGAGAGTCTATTCCCAAAGACAACTTAGCTCCCCCTGAGGTGACTTGCTTTAGAGGCACCCTCAAAAAGAAATTTGCGGAGCTGGACAGAGACATTGAGGACATCAAGAAGAACATGCAAAGGCTAAAGGATCACTGCAGATTGACCAATAAATTTGCCCTTAAAATTATGAGGAATTCGGCTAGTACTCTGTGTCTTGTGCAGGAAAAGCTGGCTGGTGGTGCTCTGGCGGAGGATGAAGATAATAAAGATCTCTTCCAGTTTCTTCAAGAGGAATGGTCCAACACTCTGCTATCTAGGCAGTTGGGGGAAAAAAATTAGTTTTTGTTATGGAGGTTTTTATTTTGGTTAATTACAGTTCGAGTTTCCCCGGTGTTGTGTGTGGGGACTTTGTTAACTTTTATTGTTTTGATACTAGCCCTGTGTGGCTCTAGATTGGTAATACTCTAAACATCAATAGCTTTAGGCTTTTTTTCATTTTTTGGTTAGTTAGCCTCATTAACTTTGTTTTTGATAGAGGCAAGTGTGATTGGTTTTGCTGCTTTACTGTTCTATTTGGCTATTTCCATTAACATGCTGTTAATGTGCTTTTAGTCTTTGTACGGGCCAACACCCTCTTGTTGCTTTTTCCTATCAAAAACATGTAGCTTTGACAGTGAACTAATCTCAAACTATCGAATAGCCATCCGACAAAGGAAATACCCAAAAGATGAAGTAGCATTTGTACGAAAATCATATCGTTACCTTTGTAAATCTTTTGTAACTAGCTCAATTTTTGTGGCGATAAAATTGTAACTTATCTAAAGCATTTTGTGACATAGAGACTCTAAAGAACACATGGCATTTATTCTTGAAAACAATCTGTCAGTAGTAGTACTTTTGGAGATTTTTTAAATGATTGTATTTACAAGGTACTAATTGAAAAGATGGAAAAATTAAGAATGAACATTTACATGACCTATTTTTTATCGATAGGAAGCATGACTGGGTTTCTATCTCCAATAATTTGATCAATAGTAGTACATTTATTGAGATAATATGTTTACCAAAATTAGAGAGTTTCAATTTACTAGTCCATGAAAGTAGGTATAAAATATTGAGAATTATATGTTAAGGTGATGCATTACAATAAACACTTTCTTATAGTTTCACTAATAAGAAAACAAATTACCTGTAAACAAAGTACCCATTCGATCACCTACAAACATAATTCAGCTCAACAATGTCTCCTTTGCGAGCTATTGGTCCTTCTCCTTCAACAATATCTTCACTTCAAATAAATAAAAATTGAATCAAAACAAATGCAACAATTTTCATCTCTAGAATTAATAACAATTTCAAAAGGAGATAGAAGTGGAGTTAGATATTATAAAATTCTAAAAGTCGATAATCATTATTTGTGAATTAAATGGTTCATAGGGTAATCTTATATGCTATATATGAGCTTTTTGTTTTACAAAAGGTGAGAGTATAAGATGACAAACATCTCAGACAAATCCATCTGCAATTTTTTTATTGACAATGAAATTTCAGACTGAGCATTGACAATGAGATTTTTATATAATGAATTATATTTTGATTGAAGATAAAATTCATACATTTTAATTGTGTTTTACTACTATAACAATTTGAATATTTCACTGCGTTAATTACTTGGAGATTATTCCATTCAATCTTTGATAAAGTAGATCTTTTGTGAAAACTTATGAATCTCCATAGTATTGTAGAGACACATGGAAAAGTGATAGATGTCGCTTACCCAAGAGACAAGAATGCCTTAACTAGGAGGCATCTTCATATCTAAAAACACTCTACCAAGTATAATCTCTAAAAGAAAAGTTCCATAACTGTAAACATCATATTTGTTGTTAAGTGTCATGTCAAGACATACCTGCAAACATTTTTAAAAAGTGAGATGGTGTCAATTTTAAGGGTATATTCATGTATAGTATACTCCAAATAAAATAGGATGAATGAGTGGTCAGGAAGGGCACAACTCACTCTAGTGAAACATATCCTTGAGTCCCCAACCTGTGAGTTCATACATGGCCATTAATTTTATCAGAGCCCAGCTTGACCAAACCTAAATTAGACACTTTGGCTTTGAAATTTTCATCTAGCAGAATGTTACTAGTTTTAAAATCTCTATGGATAACAGGAGGTGTGAGTAGTTCATGAAGGTATTCAAGATTTCATGCAGAGCTATTCTCAGTCGTCTTCCATGCCCTATAATGGGAGGATTGCCTGTGGAACCTCGTTAACATTTTCCATTCAATATAATTTGATCAATGACAATAATCTAACTATCATTTTTTGGATTTGACTGTGTATACAATGAAAATTTTTGCATGCAATTTTATACAATGAAGATTGAAATCAAATTATAACAGATATTCACTACACTCTGTTCTTCACCATACAAAATCATTAAACTGGACAATTTTGTTCCTACTATAATTATGTGGCATCAAAGTTTTAAATTACAAAAGTTGTTTCTAACTCTTGCATACAAAAATCATCAAGAAAGTTGAAGCACATAAATCCTCCAATTAGATTTTATCAAAATATATCTACAATAGCATGGAATGTAAATAACCAACATATATGTCCCTACTTAGCTTGGGAGAGTTGAAGATAGTTTAGAGAATTGACATGCCTCAGGATATTTTGGAGTGCCAACAAAGACATTGATTAAATGTGAGTAACAAACAAATGTTGGTTGTGATGGGCTATTTTAGGGAGATAATAACCAAGTAACCTTGTTGCAATATTGGTATGATTTTCCTATTAATGCATTATAATATGCACTTCTAAAAAGTCATGTCTTTGAAGCAACAACATATTGGAAATTGCTTAGTCCATTAAAAAACAAGATGTGTACCTCCACTCTAAATTCATGTTCCCCTTGCTTTCCATGTCTGTCAAGTTGTTTGATTGTTGCAACGCTGCCATCAGTTAGTATTCAAACCGATCCTAAACCGCCATGACCAATTAAATTGGTTGAACTGAAGTTTTTTATTGCAAACTGAAGTTGTCTATATGTAAAAACTTGTGCTCCTATGTTAACTGTATTCACATGCATGACAGAAAGAATGGGATCCCTAGAGATTTCATCTGAGTCTGCTACACCAATAAGTATCCCCATAATGAAAAAAAAAATGATGCAATGCACATCCTCTTAGGATATCATCACCTGGAAATAAAATATCTGATGAAAATTTTTAACATAAGCACACATTTGTGTTTAATTCAATGAAAACAAGAAATAAATCACCTCCTATCACCCATGGATGCCTGGTGCTCAAGTCATCTAACCATACTAATACTATTGGGTAGTTTATACAGCATATGATATGCAACTAGTGTGCAAGCAAGAAAAAAAATAAGAATGTCTTATATAAGAACAAGTAATCAAGAATCAGTTAATAAGGCTTTAAGATTTGAATAGTGCAAATAGTTTGTTGAGGTTGAGAACTAAAAAGGTAGGTAGATTCCACGTGTAAGGAGTACAAGTTGACATGGATACAGTACATATGACTTCCAATTTAACAACTTAATGTAAGTGGAAGTTAAGTCTAGCATAGACAAAATGGAGTCAAGTCGTGGTGACAACCAGAGGTAAATTACAGGTATTTAATTAGTTTCCATTAATGGAATATATATAACTTGCAACCGTAACATTGAGGTATATTGGAGGTAAAACTTATGATTGATAGAAGATATTGACTTATGGTAACAAAAGCTGAAACACAACTAGGTTTGGAAAAGACAACATATTATGATTAATGCTTCTGGATATGATTGTAACGGCTTTGCCATGTAACGGCTACATAGAAGTGAAGCCCAATCTTCTCTCTGCTGTAACTGCCAGATTCCTTTATTCTCCCTAACTTGTTACAAGTGTCTTTGACCATGTAAAGAAGGAAAGCTTAAGAGCTTAGAGCTGCTATAATATTTTGTAACAGAGATTAATTCAATAGAGATATCTGCCCTACTTGAAAGTGGACGTAATCCAGAATAGCTGGGTGAACCACTATAAACTCTATGTCTTTGTGTCTTTGCATTTTAGCTTTTATCTTTGTATTCTATTTTAAATTAGTTTAGTCTGCAAACTATACTTTCAACAATTGGTATTAGAGTTGGTTAAGCTTGTTCAAATTTTTTAGAAATCGGTGAGGTTTTGCAGGCGCCATGGATGAAGTAGATAAATGGAAGATTGAGAAGTTTTTAGGGCAGAAATTTGGATTATGGAAAGTATAGATTGAATCTCTGCTTGTCAAGCAAGATTTGCAACCAGCATTACTTGGAAAAGCAAAAGGAAAGGGTTTGATGTTGGGTGAAGATTGGGAGAAGGTCGATCAAAAAGCAAAGGCAATGATCATCTTATCTTTATCAAGTATTGTGCTCTTCAATGTTTCGACAGAGAAAACAATAAAGGAGCTGTGGGATAAGTTATCCTCATTATATGAGATAGCTTCAGCATCGAATAAAGTATTCATCATCAAGAAATTATATAATCTGAAAATGAAAGAAGGGGGAGTGATCGCGAATCATCTCAATGAGTTTAATATTTTAGTTACTCAGCTGATTTCAGTTGGTATCACTTTGGATTTGCTCATCGTGAAGGGATTTGCTCAACAAAAAGGTGTAGATTTTAATGAGATTTTTTCTCCAGTGGTTAAAATGCAGACCATTCATTTGGTACTTGGCATGGCAGCAGCATGGGACCTCGAGCTTGAGCAACTTGATGTCAAGACAACGTTCTTACATGGGGACATTGATGAAGAGCTATATATGGAACAATTGGAAGGCATTGTAAAACAGGGACAGGAGCATTTAGTTTGTAGATTAAAGAGGAGTCTCTATGGGCTAAAGCAAGCCCCTCGTCAATGGTATTTAAAATTTGATCATTTCATGACTCAACAAGGTTTCACTTGCTGTGAATCAGACCCATGTGTGTACCTCAAAAGGCTTCCGACTGGTGAGTTTGTGATCTTGTTATTGTATGTAGATGATATGTTGACTGCTGGTAATAGTATGAGAGTCATTCATGAGCTGAAGATGCATTTGTCTCTTCATTTTTCCATGAAAGATTTAGGGGCAACGAAGAGGATTCTTGGGATGGATATAATCAAAGATAGACATAGGAGAGAAATTAAGTTATCTCAAGAAAAATACATCCTTAAAGCTTTAGAGAAATTTAATATGACAAATTCAAAATCGGTTGCCACTCCATTGGCTGATCATTTCCGATTGTCTTAAAAAATGTGTCCCTCTACTCAGGAAGAAAAACAAGAGATGGCTAGTATTCCTTATTCTTTAGCAGTTGGTAGTTTGATGTACGCCATGGTTGGCACAAATCCGGATATCGCCCAAGCAGTGGGAGTTGTGAGTGGTTTTATGAGTAATCCTGGTAAAACTCATTGACAAGCAGTTCAATGGACTCTCCAGTATTTGAGAGGCACTTCCTCTCATGTTTTATGTTTTAACAGTAAGGCCCCTTATATTTGTCGATATGCTGATTCTGATATGGCTGGAGATTTAGATACAAGGAGGTCTACAACAGGCTATGTGTTTACTTTTTCCAGAGCAGCGATTAGTTGGACTTCTCGGAAGCAACAAGTGGTTGCTCTTTCCTCCACCGAGGATGAATACATTGCTCTCGCTGAGGGAGCTAAAGAGCTTATATGGTTACAATGATTGTTTGGAGAGTTGGGATTTAAACAATCCACATTTACCTTATTTTCTGATAGCAACAGCACCATTCAATTGGCCAAAAATTCAACTTTCCACAGTCGCACAAAGCATATTGAGACCAGATTTCATTTCATACGTCATGCTCTTGAAGAGGGAAGATTACAGTTAGAGAAGATTGATACAAAGGTCAATCTGGCTGATGCGTTTACAAAGGTTGTATCTCGAGAGAAGTTTGAATTCTATAGGACTTCTCTCGACATCGTGATGACATAGCCATAAGAAACAAGTGGGGGATATCTTTGAGTAGCTTGTCTTGTAACATTGATTGGACTTCAAGTGGGAGATTGTAATGGCTATGCAGAAGTGAAGCCCAATCTTCTCTCTGTTGTAACTGCCAGATTCCTTTATTCTCCCTGACTTGTTATGAGTGTCTTTGACCATGTAAAGAAGGAAAGCTTAAGAGCTTAGAGCTGCTGTAATATTTTGTAACAGAGATTAATTCAATAGAGATATCTGCCCTGCTTGAAAGTGGACGTAATCCAGAATAGCTGGATGAACCACTATAAACTCTGTGTCTCTATGTCTTTGCATTTTAGCTTTTATCTTTGTGTTCTGTTTTAAATTAGTTTAGTCTGCAAATTATACTTTCAACAATGATTGGATGTTAATTCTTGTGCATCAAGAATTGAGATCATTCTCTCTCTAATCCATCATCATCTGAATTTCATGGATTGTGGAGATTGATAAATTTCAAAACCAGCATATATGAATATTTTACTCCAACTTTTTGTAGAGTTTTATTAATCCCAAAGAATCTTCCATAAGAGAAAAAACATGTTATATATCTATATATTTCATTAAAAATGTTCCAGAAAAACCTAGTCTTGGTTTCTCAAAAGGTTTAGTACAAAAAAGGCTAATGCTCTATTTCTTAAGTTTGCCTAGACTGGCCTTGCATTTAGAGTGTTTTCTTGAGCATTCTGAATATGAACCAGAAAAACTAACATTCAGAGACACTAAAAATATTACATATTCAAACAAAAACTAGCGCTTTGTTTCTCAAGTCTACTTGTCTGGCATTCTTATTTAGACTTGCATTAGAGCACTATTTCTGAAACCAGAGAAACACCTATCCTTTAAAGCTTAATCTCTCTCTTAGGTTTATCTGTCTAGTATTTTAGACTAACCCTGCATTTGAGTGTTCTTTAGAGCATTACAGATATAAACTAGAGAAAAATAAAATAGAGAAACATAATTTTTTGTTTCTTAAAATTGTTTGTTTAACATTATGGTCTAATGCGTTATGTAGATCCTTATGGATAAAAAAAAGAGAAATCAACTAAAAAAAAATGACAAGAAACAGGGAGCCTCATAATCTTCAAGAACTCTTCAGACTCATACAAAGAAAAATGAAACATTTGAGCAATAAATCACCTCACCTGGTGTGTTAGATGAGCGGTAAACTTTATCACTTATGGGAAATGCAGCTTCCATTCTTTTTTGCGGTGCATGTAACGATAACAGCTACCCCTAATCGCTAGCATCATTACAGTCATGAAACCTAAAACGAGTGGAGATATTAAAATGGGTACATGTGCCCCATTACTAGTATTGGGCTCTCTTTGCACTATTAAAGATACAACAGTGGGAAGAAAAGCTAGGATAAAACCCCCAACGCAGTAGTAGTTAAAGATGCAGAGGAAGAAGATTTCCCATTGAGCAGGCCTTTGGAACATTTTCCTGCAATCATTTTTTCTCTTTGTCGAAGATCTCAAAAAATGAACACATATGGGTTAGCCTAAGAAAAAGAGAACTCTGCAACAGGTAGTAATTCAAGCATTAATCGGGATGTGGTTTTCTAAGTTGGTTGAAAGCTCTTGAACATGCATAACGTAGCAACACCATTATGTATAATAGCTACCTGTTTGAACTGTATAGATTTATAAACCTTCCACTACCTCTTGTCATTCGTAGATAATGTGGAAACACACAAGGTGCGTGGACTGTTCATTCAAATGCCTCCAAGAAGCGTGTCCTCTTGGACTGAGTAGAGGCAAGATTAAAATTGATAATCTGAAAGTTTGTTTGGAAACCGATGCTTCTCTTGTCTCGAAAAACCCAAACCTCTGCTCGCATTTAAAGATCCTCACTATTAGTGTGTTCTCTTCGGTTGAAATTTGTGCTTTCTTTCTGACAAACTGCCATCGCTGAATCCAGACCCAATAAGATTGCAGAAAAACATTATAAAGAAATTTTAACTCTAAAAAATAGCACTTTCCTTGATTTAACATTAGGATTAAGTTGGATATTGAATAGTGATTGGTCAATTATAGCTTGAATTAATCACTACTTAGAGGAAGAGCCCTCCACAAGAGTTCTCTTCCATGACAGGAACTAATAAATCAAATATGCTACCTCACCTTCTCAAATAACACCAAATAGTTACATTGAATGACCCAACAATTCTGGAAGAGGCCATGTCATTAATCTTATGATGGAAAAATCTATAAAAAAAATTTGAATAATATAGAGCACAACCAACAAGAGGAGAAAAGTTCCATACGAATACAGGATTAAATAGTATGTTCTGAGTTTAGTCATAGCCAAGACTACTGTTATTTATAATGCAATTAATTACTGTTTATAGAGGCTTAAATTCTAAAGTAACTCTATGTATATCTTGTTTCAATGGATAGAATACAAATTTTGTTGGCCAGGATAGTTAGCAAATATTGTCTAGAATAGAATGTACCTATTATTATTATATGCATCTGGAGACTCAGTTCAAAAACTAAGTGTATGTGACAACCTTGGATTGTAGATCCAACTCTGAAACCTCAGAACATATGCATGAATTTATGGGATGGGGCTTCTCATAAGGTAATATGCCAAAGGATCATTTTTATTCTAAAATCAACTTCCTTAATAAGACATTTTGTAAATCAGTTTTCAATTCATAGATAAGTTGGAGGATAATTTGTTGTCACATGAGGCTTGCAAGAAATATAATACAATTCAAATGGGAATAAATGAATATCAAAGGCTAAGAGTTTAATTTGAAATGATGACATGGACCAAAATGCAGCCTAATTTTTTGTCCCAAGAAAACATGATTTCCTCATTATTAAGAGGTTCGATTTAAACTATGGAGGGCTGTAATTTCATTAATGAGTGGTGAATTTTTATTAAATGCTTAATTCCTTTCTCCTCAAGGACGGGCTGACTAAAAAGGATATCTTTTGGTGAATTAGAGCATATAAATGGAAGGACAAAGTGCTCTCAACATTCACCATTCCAAGTCATTTCACATATAAAATGAATCGAGCCTAATAGGGAGCAAATTTCTTGAGTGGAGCTGGGCATTTGCAGCAGCAAGATTGAAAATATAAATGTGGAAGCCATACGATATGGAAATCAAAGACTTTTTAAAAATCTGATTTGGCAAGAACATTAGAAGCTACAGAAGCTTAGTTTTGGTATCAGATTTTTATTTAAAATTCAGATTTATTTTTTCAGCAATAATAAGGTAAGGCAAATGGTGGTCTTTATTTGACATTTCACATAGCATTGAAAGTTGCTATTTTCCAACGTGCATATGACTTTTAATTTGAGTTAATTTTGTTACATTATGAGCATAATATGTTTCAGATTTGGGATCATAGCTAAGTTTGTAATATAAGAAATGCAGCCCTTAGTAAGCTTGTATTTCCTTGATGAGGATAATTTAAAGTACAAATGTTTCAAATTTAAGGCTTCAATATTAATTGATGGTGTCTTTATTTTGGTTCAATGATGAGAAAGATGAAGTCATTAAATAAATAATTTGTTTTCACATGATGCTTTTGCTGCATATATATGTATAAATATTTTATTTTCTATTTTTATATATTTTTGTACAGACGAACAAAGTGAATCTGGAAACATCAGTTTTTGAAAATTCAATTCACACTATTATGAGATGGCCTAGACCATTTTTTCTAGAAGAGAAGAGAAACTTGTCTTAAGGTTATCAAAGTTTCTACTATCAAATCATAATTCACATTCAAAATAAGGGAGAAAACATATATGATAATATCAATGTAGCACAACAGATGAGGGATTATGGATAGGTCTCCAAGATGATTAAATCATTTCTTGAGGACAAGAAATTTGGGAGGGTAGTACTATCATGTCCCTATATGAAACACTAATTGTAATAGCCCCATCCTTTTCACATTAGTTTTGTGAAGTATGAGAGAGAAAAAATTGCAATAATGAATTGGAGGATCATAATGATGGAAGAAGCTAGTAGTCATTCGCTTAACTATGATTAAATGCAAATGGAAATAGAGATACCTCAGTCGATATAATCAGATTTAACTTGAGATACTATCAAACACTATTAGTATGATGGTTATCTTTGTGGCTTCTACAACATATTCTCTCACATACATTAGTAATATCATATCAAACTAAGCAACAACCTACAAAGATATGTAAACCATAAAAAAGATTATAAGCAATGCACATACAATGGAGTAATTAAGAATAAGCAACTGGCCATACATGAGGAAGACCAATATACTACTATATGTACTGAATATTATGGTAAAGAGAATATCTCCAAGGTTGCACATTAATATCTAAAGAGATTGAGGGAATCAACCAGTGTCATCAATACTTCATAGCCAATCAACCATCAATGTTACTCTAGAGTCAAGGATAGCATGAGACCTATGATCAAAAACTACAATATGAATATCATCGACCGGGTAGAGTGATTTTTTATCATCAATAAAACATAAGGTGACAAAATTCATTAAGCCCGTTGAGATTTGTCACCGCTAAAGAAGAATCATATGTCACATCAAGGTAGCGTCAAGAATAGAATCAAGAACGACAATCAACAAGTCAGTGGATATAAACATATGTTAAATTAATATTAAATTGATCAAAAGACTATAGAGTCTGTAAATACAAGCTAATTAGAGAGATCAATATATATAAGTAAATAATGATTATGCCAAACCAAAGAAATCGATAAGAGTAAACTAACGACTAAATAAAAAAATTTATACTATGCTTAAGTTGTGTAGAGGCACATGGTGATGAGAATGATTAATGATAGAAATTAGAAAAAGATACTAACCAAATACAAACTAATCATGGTTAAGGTGATTTAAAGATGAAGGGACATGGAACATGTCACTTACCAAGGGATCTGTCTTTCCAAATACATGGTATAACTAGGCAATCATCACTACTCAATCAATCATCAAAGAGATCAGAATTATTATGTAGAGTTGATACCCATCAAAGTGAAGAGATCATAAAGGAATTCATATCATTTGTGCTCATCAAAGGAAATGAATTGTATTATATTTCTTGCAAGCATCATGTGACAACAAATTGTCCTGCAACTTATTTATGAATTAAAAACTGAATTACAGAATGCCATATCTAAATTCTATTAGGATTAAGGGGCCAACATATGATATTTTAGTGTTGTCACTAAAATTAATGAGGGTAATCTAATCACCTAAAATCAAGCTAATAGAGCCTAAGGCACTATTTGCCCTAGTTTGGAATAATACCTTAATTATATTAATTTGATCTTCAATTTTTGACATAAATCTTACAATTCAATAAAATCAATAAAATCTCAAATTGAGCATTTATCACCAAGGTTTCAAGCAAAAATAAAGTCAATTAACTCTAGGCCTAATTAATTAGTTCAATCCCACCAAATGCATGGCTAGAGAAATTAATTAAAAGAAAAAGATAAATCCCTTTTAAATCAACAAACACAACAAACACACTCTAATCATTAAGAGGCTCTGACATGGATCAAGGATCAAGCTAATATGCATCTCAACTACTCCTCACAGATGCATCTCAACCATTCAATTCCTCCTACAATCTATAAAAGATAATTTTTAAATGCTCATTCCTCCTTCCTAATGCTTGGGTTTTGAGGCTTCTTGATCTTTGGATTTTGAACTCTCATGCTTCTCAATGCTTGAATTTCACTCCTTAATTGCACTCTGCTCATTGATATTTTGGATTGGAGGCTTCTTAATCTTTGGATTTTGAACTCTCTTGCTAATGTTTTCACTTCTAATGCTTAATGCTTTGATTTTGATAGTTGTTCTTATGCTTTCACGCTTAATTCACATGCTTTAGCTAATTAAGAAATGTCTCAATTGGGTAATTCGGTAAAGAATTCATGTTTTCATGCTTAATTGTGAGACATTTCCTAGATTTAGCTAATTTCATACATATTGAATTTCAATCTCTCATTTTAGTGTCACATTGTCACTGATTTAAGGGTTAAATATGAGAGCTACTAACCTCTATTTCATACTTGCACTAACTAGAGAGCAATAGGATGATTTCATTTGCTGATTTCTTTAACTTGCATGCTTAATCCTTTTAACAAATGACATAATGTCTTATTGAAGTGTTGTGCTGTAGGTCATAAACTCGCACACACATTTCTGGCACCCACCTCCTAGAGGCGCCAAAGGATGGGATTCTTGATATCCTCACAGATCACTTTTAGAAAAGATCATCAGTTTTGATTGAGCCTACACAACCCATTAATTTGGGAACAACGGAAGCTCCTTAGCTAGTCCACATTGCTCAATCATTGACAGAAGATGAAAAGATCCAATTCACCAATTTCTTCAAAGAAAAGAAGATCAATTTTGCTTGGTCTTATTTGGATATGCCTAGGTTGGACACAGACTTAATCATGCATCACTTGTCTATTTTGCCTGATATAAAACCAGTAAAGAAAAAACTCAGAAAGATGAATCCACATGTGGCATTGCTAGTAAAAGAAGAATTGGAAAAATTATTGAAAGCTAGATTCATTAGAGCTATTGATTATGTGGAGTGGATCTCAAACATAGTTCCTATTTATAAGGCAGATAAGTCCATCAAATTTTTCATGGACTTTAGAGATGTCAACAAGGCTTGCCCTAAAGATGATTTCCCACTTCCAAACATTGATATGATTGTGGACCTGACAGTTGGCTATGAGATGTACTCCTTAATGGATGGATTTTCAGGGTATAATCAAATCAAAATTTCTCCTAAAGACCAAGAGAAAACAACATTCACATGTTCTTGGGGAACATATTGTTGGAATGTGATGTCATTCGGTCTTAAGAATGTAGGTGCAACTTCTCAAAGAGAAATGGCCACAATATTCCATGACATGATTCATAAGAACATGGAGGACTATGTAGATGACACCTTGGCTAAGTCAAAGATAAGAACTACACACATAGAAGACCTAAGGAAGATTTTTGATAGAATGGAATAGTTCCAATTAAGACCTAATCCTAAGAAGTGCACATTTGGCGTGTCATCTAGAAAACTGTTGGGGTTCATAGTTTCAGCGAAGGGAATTGAAGTGGATCCAAAAAAAGTAAAAACTATTCTAGAGATGCAACCAGCTAGGAACATCAGTCAAATGAGAACACTTCAAGGAAAGCTACAATCCATAAGGAGATTCATATCTCAATTAGCGGATCAAGCACAACCTTTCACAAAGTTGATGCATAAGGGAACCACTTTCACATGGGATGAGCAGTGTGAGGAAAATTTTTCCCAAGTCAAGAAATATTTGATGATTGAAAACTTAGAGACTACATGTTAGCACACAAGGTGAAGCTGGTAGCTAAAATTGATCTGCTCAAATACTTGTTCAACAAAGCAATGCTGAGAGGAAGATTAGCTAAGTGGGTCCTGATTTTAAGTGAATTTGACATTGAGTATGTGGATAGAAAAGCTATTAAGGGAGAAGTGATTGTTGATCAACTTGCAGAAACATAATTACTAGATAACTAGCCATTGCATGTGGAGTTTCCAAATGAATCTATCATACAGTTAACACAACATCCCTGGAAAATGTATTTTGATGGCTCCTTCACACAACAAGGATCAGGAGCTGGATACTTATGAAAGGGATTGAAAATGTGAGAAACAAATAGTAGATTATTAAACTAATTAACAAAACACAAACGCAAGATTTATCCTAGTTCACCACAAATTGTGGCTACATCCAGACTGTAGAGTATTGTATTAATTCTCAAAAGGTTGATTACAAATGAGCAAGAGCAGCAAATATATAGACTCCAGATTATTACATATGAAGATTCTTCAAAATGAAGAGTCATAATAAAATAGATAAGAAAACCATTATGACTGTTGGCCTTCATTCCTCAACAAACTCCCACCTAAAGGAAAACCATGCTGCAACTGATCACCCAATACCCTGTTGAAGAACTGACTTATCTTTTCTTCACAAGGCCAAGAGAAGTCCTTGCACAATCAAACTTCTCTTTGGCGACAAACTTGGTGAATATATCTGTCAGGTTGATCTTAGTATCTATCTTGACAACTTCCAACTTTACTTCTTCAATTGCATGATGAACAAAGTGAGCATGTGCATTAACATGCTTAGAGCAACATTGTGAAGAGTGATTATGAGCCATGAAGATAGTGCTGCAACTGTCGTAAAATAGTTTATACTCATTTTGATGCACTTTCAAATCACCAAATAATCACTGAAGCCAAATCATTTCCCTTGCACCTTCGAAAAGAGCTAATTACTTAGCCTCAGCTGAAGAAAGAGCAATGCAATGCTGCAACCTTGAAGCCCAACTGATGACAACTCCAGCAAACATGAAGGCATATCCAGTGGTAGACCTTCGTTTGTCCAATTCTCTGGCATGATTAGAATCAGTTTAACTTTGCAGTTGAACCTTATTTCCTCCAAAGCATAATGCATAATCTAAAGTTCCTTTTAGATACCTTAGTATCCACTTAACAGCTTCCTAATGAGCTTTCCTGGGATTGCTCATGAATATGCTCACAACTCCAACTGCATGAGCAATGTCAGGGCGAGTAGAAACCATTGCATACATGATGCTACCAACTGCGGATTTATATGGAATTTTCTCCATGAAGTCCTTTTCTTCTTGTGTTTTAGGACACAATTTGGAACTTAAGTGGAAGTGACCAGCAAGAGGAAGAGAAGCAACTATAGCATCAGCCATGCCAAACCTCTCAACCACTTTGTCAATGTATTATTTTTGAGACAATGTAATTTCCTTCTTCTTCCTATCTCTTGTGATCATCATGCCAAGAATCTTCTTGGCTGCCCCTAAGTCCTTCATGTCAAACTTTCTTGCCAATTTCTCCTTTAACTCATTGACTATTCTTTTGTTTGTGCCAGCCACTAACATATCATCAACATAAAGAAGAAGGATGACAAATTCACCATTAGGGAGTCTCTTGAAGTAGACACATGGGTTTGATTCACATCTTGTGAAATTGTTTTCAGCCATGAAGCGATCAAATTTTATGTACCACTGTCTTGGAGCTTGTTTGAGGCCATACAAACTCTTATTTAGCTTGCAATAAAGGTTCTCTTGTCCCTTCTTGATGAATCCTTGAGGTTGTTCCATGTATAGCTCTTCTTCGACATCATCGTGTAGGAATGCGGTCTTCACATCAAGTTGTTCCAACTCAAGATCCCATGCTGCTACTAATCCCAAGACTATTCAGATAGTTATCATTTTGACAACTGGTGAGAAGATCTCATTAAAATCTATCCCCTTTTCTTGATCAAACCCCTTTACCACCAATCTGGCCTTGAAGCATTTTTTGCCTTCATCTTTGTCTTTTATCCGATATACCCACTTGTTTCTAAGAGGTCGTTTATCAAGTGGAAGAGATACCAATTCCCAGGTTTGATTTTTGAGTAAGGAGTCCATCTCCTCATGCATCACTGTTTGCCATTTATCACTGTTAACGTCTTTGAGAGAAGCTTTGAATGTTGATGGTTCTACAAATTTTGAGACAAGAATAGAAGGTTCTGCTTCTTCAGCGAATAATAGCTTGTAATCTGAGTATTTGGCTGGCATTTTTCTCTATCTGGTAGATCTTCTTAATTGAGGTTCAATGTCTACTATTTGATCCTGGACTAGCTCAAATGGAGAGCCAGAAGTGGTGGCTCTTGGATGTTTGATTCCTTGTTTAATTCCCTATTTATCTCCCTGCATAAGAGGCAGAGAAGGCATGATGCCTTCATCAAATGCTCTACCTATAACTTCCCCCATTCCTTGTTTGACAATTCTCCCATATTGTAAACTATCATCAGTGATTTGCCTAGCATGAATGCCAGAGATGTTGTCCCTACCATGACTAGTTTCTCTGTTGTATTGAGGATCTTCACTGCCAAGTTGTGTATTGTCCTGCCTGTCATGATAACTGTGAGTAGTCTTACCTATTGTCTTGCTGGTAGCTTGGAGAGATTGTTCTCTGTCATGGCTTTTGAGAGACTGATGGAGACTGTCGATACCTTTTTATTTGTCATGAAGCATATTGGGACTGTGAGATTCATGGCTTGAAATTTCCCTACCATAATTTAGATTATCGAAAGGGATTTGGGATTTGTTGTGTTCTTGCTAGATACTATCAAACCTGTCATGAGCTGTTGCTTTTATGTCGTAAGTTTTTTCAATCCAACTATGTACTCTATCACTCCTACCATGAGGTGAGGCACTTTTACTCCTACTGCGATAGCCAATGTTATTGCCCCTTTCTTCACAACTATTATGGATGTGTTCCTCATTGCAGTGTAGAGGCAGGGGACTCCCCTAGGTTTCATGAAGACCACCATGCATTGAATCTCCTCTAATGTGAAGTCGTTCACTCCTGCCATGTGATGAAGGACTTTCACTCCTGCTGTGAAGTCCTTCATCACTCCTCTTATGTGGATATTGTCTGGCATGAGGGGTCACATGACTACTATGACCAATTTCTTCTCTGTCATGACCAATTTCATCTCTGCCATGAGGTGTATGATGCCTGTCTTGACATAAATCATCCATGCCATGAATTTTTTGACTATCATGAATGCCATAAGGAGTTTCATAGCTACCATTACCATGAGCAAGGGAATAGCCATCGTATGAATTCCAATCATAAATATTTTCATTCATCAAGCTTTGTGATGAAGAACTTTGAGAATGCTGAGGCATAGAGGGCATAACAGAAATTGGAGAATTTGATGTAGGATTAATAGGTGAGTGGATGGAAGGATTTTGATTACCATTATTCATCATGTCAAATAGGGGAATGTATTATTTTGTAGGATTTTCTTCATCTCTAGAATGAGGAAAGATGTTCTCATTAAAGATTACATCTTTTCTTCTGATAATTTTCTTATCAGTTAAACTCCAAAGTATGAAGCCAAATTGTTCTTCCCCATATCCAATGAATATGCAAGGATGTGATTTAGGATCCAGCTTGCTCCGCTTCTCCTTAGGGACATGTACAAAAGCCTGACAACCAAAGACTTTAAGATGAGAGTAGGAAACTCTTCTTCCCTTCCATTCCTCTTCCAGAATTTCAAAGTTCAACTTTGATAACGGACTTTAATTGATCAAATAAATCAATGTATTGCACGCTTTAGCCCAAAACTCTTTTCCCAAACCTGCATTGGAAAGCATACAATGAGCTTTCTCAAGGATTGTTCTATTAAGTCTTTCCACTGCCCCATTTTCTTGAGGGGTGTAGGGAACAACTTTCACCCTACGAATACCATTATCTACACAATAGTTATCAAATTCTAGTGAAAAAAATCCCATCCATTATCCATTTTCAAGCATTTAATCTTGTGGCCTCTTTGGTTTTCAACAAGAGCTTTGAAAACTTTAAATTTAGAAATGACTTCTGATTTATTTTCCATCATATATGTCCAAACTTTCCTAGTGCAATCATCAAGGAAAGTAACAAAATATTTAGCACCTCCTAAAGAGCTTACCTCGGTAGGATGAAAGACATCCGAGTGCATAAGCTCCAATGGTTTTGCCTTCATGTCATGTCCATCTTTCAAGAAGCTGACCTGCTTTTGCTTGCCATAGAGACAATGTTCACAAAACTCAAAGTTTTCTGATTGGAGACTCGATAGTTGATCCCTCTTGAGTAGTGCTTCTAGGCCTTTCTTTCTCATGTGGCCTAATCCTTGATGCCAAAGTGCCGCATCGCTGCCTATGACTATCATAGCGGCTCCCACCTCATTGATTGGTTTCACAATGTAGAGACTACCGGTCTTTTTTCCTTTTGCAATAGCCAATGAACCTTTGACTATTTTCCATGTATCTGTGAGTTCTGTTTTAAATCCTTGGATATATAGTTGGCTAACTAAAATTAGATTCCTCTTTAATTGAGGAACATGTCTAACATCCTTGAGTGGCAATTTGGATCCACCTTCTAGATGCAAGACAACATCACCTTTTCCAATGATTTTACATGCCTTGTTGTCACCCAAAAATACTTCTCCAAATTCGCCTTCTTGATAATTTTGAAAATAATCCGTACATAAAGTGGCATGGAAAGAGGCTCCAGAATCTATCACCTAAGAATCTAATTTTGAGTCTCTTGTAGAAAGAACTAGAGCAACTTCATCTACTCCATAGGTTGTATTAGCTTCACTATTCCTCACTTTTTCTTGTGCTTTCTTGTAAGATCTGTAATTTCATTTTGAGTGGCTTGGTTTGCCACAAAACCATCACTCTCCATTTATTCCTCTTGACTTTGATCAATTGGGTGATCTTGATTTCCTTTGATTGTAATTGTAATTATTATTATTGCTACTATGGTGGCTTCTTCCCCTTCTTTCGGTGCTAACCATGGTAAGGGCATTACCGGATGGGGTGTCTTTGTTAATTCTTCTCATATCTTCACTAAGTAAAGTACCAACAACTTCATCATAGACCAGCTTCTTCTTAGAAGAATTATAAGTGCTAACAACTGTAACTACAGGATCCCAACTATCGGGTAAAGAACATAACAATATGATGGCTTTGGCTTCATCATCTTGAGTCATACCAACCGAGGTTGCTTGACATAATAAAGTATTCAAATCATTTATATGATTTGGCATCGCAGTCCCTTCCTTCATTTTTAGCTTGCAGAGTTTCTTCATAATGAAGATTTTATTTGTAGCCGATGCCATCTCGTACATGCTCTGAAGTTTATCCCAGACTCCTTTTGTTGTCTTTTTGTTGAAGACATTAAATAGGACATTTTGTGATAGTGAAAGAAAGATTGATGCCATTGCTTTTTCATCAATCTTAGTCCAATCTTCATCTATCATTCTAGTGGGTTTTTTGTTTTTTCCATCAATTGCAATTGCAAGTTCTTGCTTGATCAGCAAAGAATGCATCTGCACTTTCCACAGGTTGAAGTTCTTGCCTGTGAATTTCTCCACTTTCAAATCCTCCATCTCTCTGGAAATTCAACCCAGATTTCCAATCTGCACAACCTGTGCTCTGATACCAATTGAAAGGGATTGAAAATGCAAGAAACAAACAACAGATTATTAAACTAATTAACAAAACACAAATGCAAGATTTATCCCGGTTCACCACAAATTGTGGCTACATCCAAACTGTAGAGTATTATATTAATTCTCAAAAGGTTGATTACAAATGAGAAGGAGCAACAAATATATAGACTCTAGATTATTACATATGAAGAGTCTTCAGAATGAAGATTAATAATAAAATAGATAAGAAAACCATTATGACTATTGGCCTTCATTCCTCAACATCTTATTCATCTAGCCACAAGGATATAAGATTCCCAAGGCATACAAAATGGTTTTTCCATGCACCAATAATATAGCAGAGTATGATGCTCTTGTGAATGGACTTAAGCTTGCAATAGAGTGGAAAATTATTGAGTTACACATCTATAGAGACTAGCAACTCATTATCAATCAAGTCAATGGTGATTATCAAACAAAGGATGATAAACTAATGCCCTACAAAAAAATGGTTGATGACTTGAAAAATTACTTCATCTTCATTACATTTCAACAAGTTCCAAGATCAGAGAATAGAGAAGCTGATGCGATGGCTACCTTAGTATCCATGTTACAACTGGAGGAACATCAATTTCGCTATGATTTCTTGGTGGAAGAACTCCCTTCCCCCGCTCATGACTCACTTGAATCCCAAATTGTTTGTGCCCTCAAAACCCAAGTGTTTTTCTGATACGCTTATATCTACTCCTATCTTAAAGACCAAACAATTCCCCAAGGCTATTCTATAAATGAAAAGAGATCCCTCATAAGAGAAACATCATGTTACGTAATCATCGCTAATGACTTGTTTAGACATAGTCTAGATGGAATGTTGCTTAGGTGTTTAGAACATGAAGAGTCTAATCACATATTAAAAGAAGTTCATGAAGGTGTGTGTGGATCACACTTGAATGGTTTTTCATTAGCTAAAAAACTTTTAAGAGTTTGGTATTATTGGCCCACTATGGAGAAAGATGCCATCCACTTTGCAAAAACTTGTAAGAAATGCTAGATCCATGGCAACCTGATGTACATGCTCCAGCTAGAGAGATGATTCCCTTCATAACACATTGGCCATTTCAGTAGTGGGCTTTTGATTTGGTTGGTCATATTTACCCTAATTCATCAAGCGGACATAAATACATCATCACCGCAACTGAGTATTTTACAAAATAGGTGGAAGTTGTCCTACTGTCCAATGCAACTGGAAAGAAAGTTTCCATATTTATCTTGAACTACATTATCTATCGTTATGGCATACCCTCATCAATTATGACTTAAAATGGGGGTCAATTCAAAAACAAAGACATAGATGAGTTGTGTCTTCAATTCAAAATCACTCAGCATTGTTCCTTGATCTATTACCCTCAAGGTAACAAACAGGCTGAAGCATCAAACAAGAATATTCTAAAAATCTTGCATAGGAGAGTAAAAAAATTAGGAAGGGATTGACATTTTCAAATCAAGCCAACATTATGGGCTTATAGAACAAGCATTAGAACACCAACTGGCACAAGTCCTTTTGCACTAGTTTATGGATCAGAGGTAGTATTACCAGTTGAGGTAGAGATTCCATCACTGAGGGTATCATTGAAACATCTAGTCACTGATGAGGACTATAGAGTCTCTCGACTGCAAGAAATATAATTGCTCAATGAGTGTAGGCAACAGGCATTTGATCAACTCAAAGCTTATAAAAAGAGGATGTCAAGAGGATACAACAAGAAAGTAAAACCAAGAATTTTTCAGATAGGAGATCTAGTCCTAAGAGAAAATCCTAAAAATCAATAGAATCAAGAACAAAAAGGGAAGTTTGAACCCAACTGGCTGGGTCCCTTTGTCATTACAACAACATTTGGATCATGAGGCTATCAATTGGCTATGCCTAGAGGAGATGTTTTACTAGATCCAATTAACACCCTACATCTGAAAAGGTTTTATACCTGACATTCTGGAGGTGGCTCCTATATAGTGAAAAGAGTCTTGAAAAAAGTTCAAAAAAAACAAATATGGATCCTGAAAAAAATTTAAAAAAATGGAAAAAGTCCTAAAAAATGACCATCTCGGTGGAAACCTAACAAATAGGTGCCTTGGTGAGTCCAAAAAAATAGAAAAATACAAAAATACAAAACAAATAGAAAATCAAAAAGAATTAAAAAAATTGGAAAAGAGAAAAAGTATCTTGGTGAAAACCTAGTAAACAGGTGCCATGATAGCAAAATTAGAAAAGATTTGGCCAAGTGGTGAAAACCTGGTAAACAGGCACTACTTGTAATCAAAGCTCCAACTATTAAGACAATGTTTTCGCATTTGGCCTATGTAAATATTGGTTTGTATATATCTTCAAGTCACTTTCATAATGTGCCAAATCCTAAGAGAACTGTCAGAGAATTGTGCCTTCCTAAGACTGGAATCTATCCACATTAGGGTCCTGTGTCAACTGGTTTTCCCTAGGGGGAATTTGATCAAAATCACATTTTTTGACAAGATGTTGAGTCCATAATTGACAATAAACTATAAATAATAGTATTTTTTAATACCACCCTAGTCCACAATTGACAATAAACTACAAACAAAGGTATTTTTAAATGCCAACCAATGGATCAAAATGTGTTTCTCAACCCAACATCATGATGAAAAGTGTGTTTCTAAATAGTAAAAAAGGTGAAACACTTATGGATGAAAGAAAATCTTTGATTGCTAAAAGTTCCTATGCGTGTGTTTGTAAAATGAATCAAAAGTGTTTTTCAACACTATAATCACAACTATCTATTTCTTTTAGGCAAATACAATGATCATGTTAAAAGGATAATGAACTTTTTCTTATTATCAATTTTTTATTGTTGTGCTTCATTGAGTGACTTGATGATGTCTCTGGACTAAAGAAACAAGGATTGGGGGCATAACATTTTCTTTGTCTTCTGTTTGTGGTAATAAATCCAATGATCTAAGCTAATCATGGGGAATGGGTGTCTACTATAAGTGCCTCCATCATGATTAGAACACCATGTATACCTCAGCTTGTTTCCTATGAAAACCTTAGTGATGTTGAATTTATTTCCTTGCTTGTTTCAACAAAAATGAAAAACTACTTCCTAGTAAGGTACATAGTAAATCAAATTATATCCAAGGATATGAATACAAAATGAAAGGTCATTTTGGGTATATATTTACACATTATGCACCAGAAAAGAAAAGGTTTACATCAAATAGGAAGTAAATGAAAAGACATTCTAGCTATGTGCTTCAATGTTTAGGTTATATTTCAACATGACAAATAAAAAGGATGTATATATATTTTCAGGATTTCTAAATCTACCAGTGAAAGTTGTAATATCCTAATGAGGTCCCGCTAACAAGTGCTCTATGATGAAAAGTAACCCACTTTGAATAAACAATGGTTTTCCTAGGTGTCTTAGTCTAGGTGCATTTCATTGGTTAATTGCATTAGGGTTAATTTTAGTTGCATATCATATTAATTTGCATTAGGTTCATTTAGATGCATTTCATGTCTTTAGTTGCATTGAAATTCATTTTTAAATTTCATAAATTTTAAGTTGCATAAGCATGAATGTGTGGATTCAACTATCTAAAACATTGATATGAGCTGAAAATATATCTAAAACATTTTGATATGAGTTGAAAATTCTAAAAGCATTAATCAATTTTCATGTTTGACCAAGTACATCATAAAATCATAAAGAACTAAAACTGAAATGACTAAGTATAAATCAGTGATATTCATTTTCATTCATAATCTATTTCACATCATAAAATCATTTGCATAATGCATCCATATTCATTCATAAATAAATAAAAGTGAGATGTCCATACATCTCATTGCAATACATCTCATACATCCATACATTCATAAAAACTTTGGGAAAATAACAAAAACATAAACATATATTAGTGAAATATATCATAATGTCATTTTATCATCACCTAATCTAATCTTGACCAAGTATGACAATCGCATCAATATCCAAGGCATAAAATGAATGTCAGATATCCCAAATGTGTAGAAATAAAAAGGCATCAGATGTTAGTATCAGAAAGTATGACATAAGCAAGATGATATGATTAGATAAACCATCCATGACAGAATTAGCATAAGCATCAATATATCATCAGAAATGTCCATAATAGAGTATTAGAAATGTCCATATCAAAGCATCAGTGAATCACAGTATCAGTATATCTAAGCATGGATAGATAATGAGACAATGTGTCAGTAAATAAAAAGTCAAGAGAACATGAGAGTGTATCGATAAAAAATAGTACAAGTATATGATATCATCAATAGAGTACATATGCAACAGTGACACAAATCTGAATATCAAGAGGTATACACCTCACTGGCCCCCTCGTAATCTCATGGAGGATTGGGAGGGGGTGCGTCTGCTCTGCTAGGTGGTGGAGGAGGAGGCATGGCTCCCTTCGACTACTATGCTATCACTGAATACAGAGGAGCTCTCTAAGTAATAGGAACCGCAACGCAATACAAAGTGAAATAATAGGTAGCCCTTTGTCCTTGATGAGTTGTTGCATGCACATATCTATCTCGCTTAGTCCTTAGCTATGCTAGTTGTGTATCCCTATGCGCTCTTAGCTATGATAGTTGTGCATCTATTTCCACTCTCAACTAAGATATCTATGTGTCCCTCTTTACTCTCAACTGAACCAACTGTGCATCTCTCTTTGCTAGTTGCACTCAGAGGGTAGCCATATCTAGTGTCAATGCAGCCCTCTCCTGCTCACACTATGATAATATATCTCCATCATCACCCACAGGATGATCCCGAGGTACCTTTTTCTACTAATTTCTCTGATCTCATCTGGCTTCCCTCTGTGCATTCTCATCTCTATGCAATAATGTCCCTGTATCCCTCTAAGGGGGAGTGACCTGTAGTCTCCTCAGTCTCTATTGACTAGTGTCTCCTCCTAAGGCATGCCGTCTACTGCTCCCTTTTCCTCCACCTTTGCCTCTGCCCCCACCCCAACCCCTATCATCTCCTCCCTCACCTCCGCTTCCATGGGATCCATCTCTCCCTCCATCTCACCCTCGGTCTCGACCTCTCCTCTATCCCTGCCTCGAGTAGCTTGACCACACACACCACCATCATCATTAGTATCATAGTCTAATGAGTCCTTAATGTGTGGAATGGGCTCATCAGGAGTAGTAAATATGGGGTATGGATGTCTATGATAATGTGCATGGTACTCATCAGTGACCCTGATATCAAGTACATCTGCAAATCCCAGTCTACACATGCCATCTAGGAGATGTCATGAATGACAGTCTCATAAATCAATCTCACTCCCCATTGGGCCTCCTCACTCCTGATCCATGCATACATAGTTGTCTCCTGAGACATACCTTGCACTCAGCCATACTACTTGCATACATGTGTGATAAGGAACCACTCAACAATATAATAGGTCCTCCCCACCAGGTACCTGATTTGAAAGAAAAATGGCATATGTCTAACATCAGAAGGCCAACCCTCATAATTTGCATATGGTCTCCAAACAACATTTGTAATGTTGTCTAGGACATGACACCGATACTCTAACTTTCCCAAATGGGGCTACTATATAAGACCAGAGAACACAAAAATAACTGGTGTCACGGTGCCTGTCAACTATGGGTCGTGTGATGAGGATATGCTCCCATGCCAAGACCTGCAAAAAAGTATACTAATAGTTGTGGACCCTGAATGCTAGTACATGATCTCATGAAGCTTATGGTACATGTGAGCCAAGATGTAACTACCCCAGGCATACCAACCAAGTGCCTAAATCATCTGACTAATCACCCTAGACTAGTCATACATGAAGCCATGCTGGCCCCAATCAGGCATCAAAAGACCACCAATCAACCCAACTAAGTACATAAGAAGAGGGGCATAGTTGGTGACCATGTGGTCCCAACTCAGATATCAACCTTTAATGGTTTCATCCTGCAATAATCTCCTAGCATCTACAATCGCCGTCAGCCCAAATGCCTCATACGCGATCCAGGTACCCATAATGTACACATGCAAAATTTGCCAAATGTCCTCCGGTGTGATGGTCATCTTGTCAGTGGGTAGGTCGAAGGTTATGTGCTCGAAGTGCCACCACTCTGCTAGTGCTATCAGTAGGTCACGATTTACCTGAATGTTGGGTAAATTCACCAAACTCCACAACCCACAACATAATACTACATGCTGATCCTCGAGGCTCAACCAAGCATGCAAAGCTAAGAACTGGATAGGTCGAGGGGATCTAAATGACACAACATCAAAATCAATCTGCACAATAGAAAATAGGAGCACTATCTCAGCATTAGACAAAAGTAGTTGGCTAAAAAATTTCTTAAAGTTCAAAAAGACAAGTACATTTGGCTCAAAAATCAAGAAAACCAAGAATAATCCCAAAATCCTAGATGTGACATAGAAAATCTGGTATATGATCCATAATTAGGATGCGAGTTAGGAAATCCTGGATGCGATTTGGGAAATCCTGGAGGCGATCCGAGAAGCCGAATGTGACTCTGTAACGAAAAAAGTAGAAAAATTTGAATTTGTTTAAATTTTACCAGATGCAACCCAATGGGGTGTGATCCGGGAAATACCAGATATGATCCAGAATTTAGGGTGTGACACAGGATTGATAGGATGTGATCCCGCATCTAGGATGTGATTGAACACTAAACTAGCTATAAATTTCTCAAAAATACATGATATTCAAAATTTTCAAATTGACAGGGTTCGTTATAGAGTACTCATAGGTGGTGCATTATATCACAGTCGGTCCTATCACCTAGCCATCTCAAATCAGTGTTTCTCAACTAGGAACACCATTCTCACTCAAAGCTCAGTAAAAAGCCAAAGGATAAAAGTGAAAATGAATAGTAAAAATGGACTTTTTGACCTATTTAAGCCTCTAGGGACCCCAGAACTCTAAAAGACAATTAATGCTAAGACATCATAAAGGTTTAATATCGAGACCCAAATCAAAATAGGTGGTTTGTATCACCCAGATGCAACAAAAATAGAGTTACAAAGAAAAGTCAACTTTCAGAATGCAGAAGTCAAATATGGTCAAATTACAGTCAAACAGGGGCAAAATGAGTAGAAAAGATACCGTGAGCAAGGTAAATCACTAGAATAATAATTTTCAATAAAATCAATGGTCAACAAAATTCAAACTTCAGTCAAATGCACTTAATGAGAGATGAACAGGGTGCAATTAATGCATAGAAAGCTTGCTAGAAGCTATAAAAAGTGATTTTCTCACTAAAGCATCAAATTTGTATGCAAGGATATTGCTTAAACATTAGTCAAAATTGGTCAACTATCTAGTTTTCTTGGTTAAACTTGGTCAAATAGTGTTTCCTTAACACTAAAATCAATCTAAATGTCTTGATAACACTTTCCAATCGATCTACGCTTGATTCAGGATCATTTCAATTAGCATAATTCTTTCTAAATGCTTGAAACCAATAATTTTATTTGAATTCATTCCAATTTTGGTCCCAAGGAGGCATATTCATACTGCAATTCAAATGCTTTGAATCAAATTCTTCAACACCAGGGGCATGACAATTTTCTTCAATCAAGTTGAGGTTGTTAATCTTTACGACATTGACCAATTTCATCGCTTCAAATCAAATTGGTTACTTGTCAGCATGTTCAAATTTAACTGAAATTTATTTTCAAAATATCCTATCGATTTTCATTCAATCAAGCTCTAAATCAATAGTGTCAATTCTCGTTCAATTAAGCTCATAATTGATGACTTTTGAATCAAATTGGATTTCGTTCGATCAAGCTCAAAATTCTCAAATTTAGAGTAGTTCTCATTACTGCTCTCTAAATCTTTCAAAGTAGAATCACTGCTCTCTAAATCTCCTTAAAATTAGAGTGGCCATCACTGCTCTCTAAATCACTTGAGTTTATAGTAGTTCTCGCTACTCTCTAAATCTCCTTGAATCTTGCTAAATCGGATTATCTTTGAATCCTTGTGTTGTTCGCAAAGAAATTCAAAGAGGGGCAAATGTAATCACCTAAAATTGAGCTAATAGAACCTAAGGCCCTATTTGACTTAGTTTGAAATAATACCTTAATTATGTTAATTTGATCTTTGATTGTTGACATAAATCTTACAATTCGATAAAATCAATTAAATCTCACTTCAAACATTTATCACCAAGGTTTCAAGAAAAAATAAAGTTAATTAACTCTAGGCTTAATTAATTAATTCAATCCCACCAAATGCATGACTAGAGTAATTAATTAAACAAAAAACATAAATCCCTCTTAAATCAACAAACACACTCTAATCATTAAGAGGCTCTGACATGGATCAAGGATCAAGCCAAGATGCATCTCAACCACTGCTCACAAATGCATTTCAACCATTCAATTCCTCCTACAATCTATAAAAGAGAATTTTTAAATGCTCATTCTTCCTTCCTAATGGTTGGGTTTTGAGGCTTCTTGATCTTTGGATTTTGAATTCTCATGCTTCTCAATGCTTGATTTTCAGTCCTTAATTGCACTCTAGCTCATTGATATTTTGGATTGGAGGCTTCTTAATCTTTGGATTTTGAACTCTCTTGCTAATGTTTTCACTTCTAATGCTTAATTCTTTGATTTTGATAGTTGTTCTTATGCTTTCATGCTTAATTCACATGCTTTAGCTAATTAATAAATGTCTCAATTGGGTAATTTGGTAAAGAATTCATGTTTGCATGCTTAATTGTGAGGCATTTCCTAGATTTAGCTAATTTCATACATGTTTCATTTGAATCTCTCATTTTAGTGTCACATTGTCACTATTTTAAGGGTTAAATATGAGAGCTACTAACCCCTATTTCATACTTGCACTAACTAGAGAGCAATAGGATGATTTCATTTGTTGATTTATTTAACTTTAATGCTTAATCCTTCTAACAAATGATATAATGTCTTATTGAGGTGTTGTGCTGCAGGTCATAAACTCACACACACAGGTACTAGTGCTCTTATAAATGAAATATGTCTGAAAATGAATTATTTTGTATTGTGGAAGTAATTTAATGCCCTAGTAGGCCGTTCTACTATTTTATCCATGTTTGTGATAGAAAATGTATTGTTTTCATCAACAACATTTATATGTGAAGACCCTAATTAGGACTGGAGGTTGAATATGATTTTAATTAACATAAATACTATTCCTTAAACTATTGGGAAAGGGCTTCATATCAATTTTTATGTCTGATCACCAAAATAATGTCAAACTATCTAAGAATTTAAATAGTCACAATGAGAATTTTACTCTATATTTTATTGTCATGTTATAGTTTGTGATGTGTCTCCATTGGTTGTGAATAAACCAATTTTCTTCCCAAGCATTAGATATAGTTTTATATTTTTATGATCTCTGATCTACTAGACTCACAGTGCTAATTGTCATAACTGGGACAATCATAGTTAGACAACACTTCATTATTTTGTGAAGTTATTTATCACTTTAAAAGGATCTTTGATTTAAATATCTTTATAATCTAACATCATTCAAAAAGATAACTAAACTCTAGATCCAACCACAAAAAAATAATTTGAGATAGTGGCTTAGACCATCAATCTAACACCTACCATTGAGTTTTTAACATGTAGCCAGACCTTTGAGGTTGTAAATTAACTCTTAATCTCAAAGAATCTAATCATCCCATGGCAACACTGTAACTAATACTAGATGTTGTAGAAGTTTTCCTCATTCAAGTAGTAACAAGCTTGTTCCAATTTGTTATTGGCTGAAGGTGTGCCATATTTTTTATAAAATGGCTCAACAAAATGAGGTCTCATGGAATGTTTCCTAAATAATTCTTACAGATTAGAAGGGGATTCTAGATCCCTAATTGCATTTCTACAGCTGCCCACACCCAACAATCATTTTTTACCTTGTTCATTTGGATCATGTGGATAATATTACAAAAATTAAATGCTTTAGAAATGCTTGGAAAATGTCACATGTGGGGTACACAGAGACAATGGTGAGGGCATGAATCCTTTCATCATGAATTTGCTGAACAAAAAGTGAATCCTAACCAAAGACCATTGACCCAGGATGAAAGGTTTCCTTGGTTGACATAACATAAGGTCATAAGACACAAACAAGAAGAGAATAGATCCACATAGCCAATAGAACAAATTAGAGCAGATCCATTGAGAAGAGCTTTAACCTCAAATGAATGAGCAGAGCCAACCAGAGGAGTTTCTCAAAAGAGTCATTTGGACACATATGCATGAACTTGTATTTATTTCATTTCTATGATTACATAAGATTCAGAGTGCATAAGAAAAGACGTAGCATCCAAAAATTCTTGCTAAGCAAGGGTACGCCCATGGAAATTCATGGTGCTGCAAAGCTGAGTGAGTACTTGGCATGTGCTCATCTCTTAGCAAGGGCACATCCATGCCAATTCGTGGTGTTGGAAATATGAGTGAGTACTTGGCATGGGCTAATAGGTGAGTGATGAGAAAATCTGAGAATGATTTTCTCACCACTTACAATCACTCATGAGTATCAAAAATGTTGATTGAAAACTTGCATCTCCTTCCTTCGTAATCTCTACTGTAGAGCGGTTGTAAAATATTGATGTTAGTAATCAAGCCCAATTCGAATCAAGGATAGTTGTGGATAAATAATGAGGTTTGATTAATATTTATTAACCTAAACTTTATAAATTTTATTGTATTTTTCCCCAAAATGTGGTTTCAAGGGGTGCCACACTACAGATATGCACAAAATAGATTTTGTTGGAAATGCTTTTGAAGCCTTCAAACAAATGAAAATTAGTACGTATAACAAATAGATTGAAGAATTTTGACAACATCTTCTATTTGGGAATAAAACAAACTTAAAAAGCCATGCTTGAATTATGTTTGATAGAGACCAAGGCCTTTGAAGATACTTGTCGCAGATTTTGTAGAGGACGGTTTCAGGTATTCCTTATTTCCTACAAGAACAAATGCAAGGAAATAATATTATACTATTTGTTTCAATTTTGACTGTAATAGCAATTCTATGAAATTATGAACATCCAGGTACACTAAATAAAGGAAAAACAAAATATCATAAATAATGAGAGGTTATTCCTTGCTTGACTAATGACTACAAAATTTAATAAACATAAGCACCACTCCAAACACCTTGTTTGGTCTAATACTAGTCTTAAATTTAAAACTAAGACATCACAAGACATGGAGAAAAGAGAAAAAAAGAAAAGCAGATGAAAGTTAGTGTAAATAAACCTCGTGATTGAAATTTCAAGAACAATCTTTGATGAATTAAAGGAGAGAAAAATAGAGAGATGAGACATGAAAGTGTAGCATTGTTGCAATTTGTAGTATTATTCAAATTAAATTTTATGCCCATATGCTTAAACCTCAGTGGTATCTACAATGTCATAGATTTAAGTAGCTCATTGAAAACCCCATTTGGTCTCTTGATTTGGATTTAGGTTTACAAGTAAATCGGCAAGTTATGGAGGCAAAGAGTATTTATTAAACAACTAAAATAAGGTAACAGACACCATTTTATAAATTTCTAATTGAACTTTAGATCTAATTCTCAAAGCACCAAAGATAAACTATGCAAAGATGTTAGTTTAGATCATATTCCTCTTGGAATCCTTCTACATAGTTTTCCATTAGTAAAAGAGAAAGGAAATAGAGACGCATAGATATCAGCTAAACAAAAAAGTCAGATTATAACAATTTTCTATAATAGTTTTTATGGGTCAAAGAATCGAAAAAAAATACAAAAGTTAGCAGGGATATTTTCCTGATTAAATTTCATTGGAAGTGTTTAAGAGTAGAAGACCGAAAAAATAACCTTCACAGAAATCATGTTGGAGAAAATTTCTAAAGAATTGCAAGCATAAAATTTTATGATAAATCAATTGAAAAAGAGACCACAGAGAAGCTAGTTTAAGCCATTTTCTAGCTAAATAATAAATTTCATGTGTAATTTTTTAAGGAGCCAAAAATTAAAGTACATGAATATTAAAGGAAAAAATTTCGCTCTACAACTAGGGTAGAGGTCTAAAGGCGTAAGATATCTGAGCCTCCCCCACATGTGGAAGGGAAAAGCCTTTATGTCATCCATCTCTCCTGGAGAATTTAATGACATTAACTTCCCCTGCCTTAATGAAGGTGGCAAGAAGGACTCGGTTATTTCTCCTATCACAACCAGTGCTCTTAGCAATGCTGAACCAGAAGCAATGGTTGATTTGGTGCCACTTGGAGTTGCAAAGAAAAACCTTGCTTTGGATGGAGAGCAGAAAAGCCAAGGGAAGCTAAGATCCTTCAAAGAAGTCATCCAGGATAAGAGGACACTACCGGAGGGGGCACTTTTCATCTTGATCATTGATAAAATCACAATATCAATTGCAGGAGTTGGAGGTAAGACTTCAGTGACCCCCAGACTTGTTATCAGGCCTAATCCCCAAATGATTTTTGTGATAGAATTGGAGAAAGGTAGGCTTAGAGATACCACAATATTTTTTTCTATAGTTGATGTTTTGAGAATTCCATCTAGGGCATTTCTTAATGACTGGTTTTAGCATGTTTGGAGACATAGAATAGGATTTTAGTTTTCATATTGCAGAATGGTACATAAAGGTTTGTTTGTTTTATTTTTTTGTGATCCAAAAGCCCAAAAGGCTATCATGGATAAAAGGTGTTGGAAAGTTGGCCCATTTGAATTTAGAGCCATCCCCTGGTCTTAGAAAGCTTCACACAATGAATTTCTCACCCTCTCCAGACCTAGATGGATAGTAATTGGTAATATCCCTCCCTTTCTAATTAACCTCATTCCACAGGTCCTTGAACTGGCTGGAAAAGTATTAAGAGTGGATCATTCCAATGTGCTTATCCCTCACACTAATATTAGGGTTCTTATTTCTCTCTAGCTAGGTCTAGACCTTCTTGAATCCCTTCAGTTTGACCTTGTTGGTTCTCCTAGTGTTTGCCCCATTACCTTCTTGGGAGGAGTCAACAGTTTCTACTTGTGTAGAAAAGAAGGTCATAAAAAACAAGACTATCCCATCTTGAGAAAACATGCCCAGCGACAGATATTCAGAAGGATTCCTCTAAACCCTCATCTGGTATACCCTCTCAGAAGTCCTTAGAAGGAGAGTTGGTCCCTCCTCAACCAATTTCAATGCCCATCCCCGCTCTTGTGATAGGAGGAGAACCTAATAATAATCAATTTGATCCCCCTAGAAATTGGAAACAGGATTCATCAGCCATTATTGCAACCCTTGACAAACTCAAAGGGTAGTTCAAGCACCCCCCTAAAACCCCACCTACCATCTCTAAGGTCTCTAAAGTGCTCAGAGAGTTACCACTGATAGAAGGCCTAGACTATGGATTAAAGAATATCAGTAGGTAGTTAGAGCCCAAACCTATAATGAAGAGTGCCCAATATATAGCAATGGAAAGGATCCATTCAAAGGCTTCTATGATGAAATCAACACCTAAACCAAAATGGAAAATATACTTTGTTCTCCCTCTAGGAAAAAAATTTGATTATGCTCCACCTCCAACCTTGGTGACTCTAGAGGTGAGGTCTAGTAGCCCTATTAGCTTTTCACTCCCCCCTGATTCCCCCATTCTAGAGGAATCACCTGAGATCTCTCATTCACCCTCCCTGGGTGAAGACCCCCCAGCCACAGGAAAAATAGATAGGCTAAATGACTTTTCAATTGTGGTAATCCCTCCCCCCCCCCACCCCTTCCCCCCCCAACCAGAATCATGGAAGCTTCCAGCTTGGAGGAAAGGGGGGAATGAGCTACCAGCCTCTCTATCACTAGAGGCAGGTCTAGAGATGGAACAAAAGGAAGATCTAGACCTAGAGGAGGGAGAAATTGTGACAGATCTATTGAAGAATGAAGATTAGGAGGTGTTTGTTTTTACAGCATCTGATTTGGATAAAAAGAGAGGAATAAGAAAGTTGAGGGAGGAAGTTGCACCAAAAGGAAGAGAGGTAGACCCCGCAATGTTAGTGGCAATATTAAGCCTTCTATAATTCAGAAGAAAGGCATCCTTGAGTGCTTCCAAAACTTCAAGGCTCCATTGGAGTCCACCACATGAATTCCCCATGATAGTCAACTATGTTTCTTGGAATGTCAAAGGATTAAAATCCTTAGACAAGAAGTATGTAGTTAAGAGGTTTTTGCATCTCAATAGATCTATTGACATTCTTATGTTGCAAGAAGTCAAAGAGGTAGGATTCTCTTTAGATATTGCCCTAAAATGTAGCTAGAAAGATGTTGATGCTTACTCCACAAAGCACCAAAAGGGAGAGGGGGAACCTGAATCTTAGTAGGGCCTAGATGGAGGAAGAAAGTCAAGAAGTGGGGGTCCTCTCTATGCAATAAAGTAGCCAGGATTATTGTGGAAGAGGAGGGATACTCATTAGGATTTTTCTCAGTGTATGCCCCCAATGAGCACAACTCAAGGATCAACCTTTGGAGATGGATCTCTGACCTTAAAAAAATTCCATGGATTATTGTAGGGGACTTCAACATGATAGAGAGGGCATAGGACAAATCAGGAGGTGTGAGATTTGATTGGAAAAGAAATGAGATGGTCTTCTAGAATAGGATGATCTCCAAATTGAACTTATTCAATCCTCTAGCAAGCAAGAAGTCTGAATCTAAAGGTATCTGGTACACATGGTCCAAATTCCAAAGAAGTGACAAGAGGATTTACTCTATACTTGATAGGTTCTATATCAATAAGAATTTTTTTAGTTGCCCCCCTAGCTAGTAGACAACTATGTCAGAGTTCACCCCTTCTCACTTTTAGATCATCACCCCATAGTTTCCTCATTCTATCGAATAGGTGGACAGGCTCCCTCCTCTGGTAGGAAAATAAGATTTTCCCTCAATAATTCCCTCTTGAAAGACCCAGATGTGTAGGCGGTTGTTAAGATTATAGCTTGGTTCAATGAGAGCATTCCATGACATGAGTCAGAGATTGATAAGTGGAATCAGACCACCAACTCATGGTAGACATTGTCAAAGGTTGTGGGCAAGAAGAAAGCAAAGGATGGTAGGTGGAGAGAGCTTAAACTAGTTGAGGATCTACAAGTATCCAAGGCCCAAATCTAAGAAAATCCAAGCAACCCTCATCACCTAGATAGAGTCATGCAATGAAGAGACTCACTAAGGTAGTTGCAGATTGTCAAAACCAAAGGAGCTAAGATCTAAGCAAGAGCAGATTGGATTAACCTAGGATATAGAGGATCGAAGTTTTTCTTCCAAACCCTCAAAAAGAAGGAGGCTAGAGAGAGGATCACTAGTATTAGGGATGAAGGAACAATCATCTTAGAACAAGAGGGCCTTGTGAACACATTTTCTAGATTCTATAAAGAACTATTCACCTTTGTAGATAGTAGTGGTATGGAAGCTACCAAGCAGAAGATCAGGAGAATTGTCCCAAATAAGATCTATGTAGTAGATGCAGAGATGTTGGAAAAGGAGATCACTCTCAATGAAATCAAAGGGACAATTCTAAGTATGGCCAATGACAAAGAACCTAGACCGGATGGACTCATAATGGAGTTCTATAAGTTTAATATTGACTGGATTTTTCATAACCTACTCAAAACCTTTGAAGAAGTGGTAGAGGTGGGAACTCTAGGCCCTACATTTAATGCAATTTTTATTAAAATTATACCCAAAGAGGGGGATAGACTCCTGATTAAGAATTAGAGACCAATTACTCTACTTAATATAGGGTATAAAATAATAGCCAAAGATTTTTCTCTCAAATTACTGGATGTCCTCCCTTAAGTGATTAATAGTACCCAAATAGGCTTTGTGAAAGGAAGATATATCCTAGAGAATCTTCTGACTTGTTGGGAAGCTTTGGACTAGGCCAATGTTTATGGACAAAGCTTCTCTCTACTACTTATTGATTATGAAAAAGCCTATGATAGGATAGAGCGAAAGTTTATCCTTTGTATATTGGAGAGCTTGGGGTTCCCAAGTTTTTTTTGTATAATGGTCTCTACCCTTCTCTATGCTGCAATGGTAGTAGTAGAGGTCAACGGGGTTAGATCAAATTTCTTTTAGTTGACTAGACCCGTCATTATTTGTCATAGCTACAGACTCCCCACATTATCTTCTTAGGAATGACACCCTATCTCCTAGGATTAAAGGTATCTCCATCTACAAGGAGCAAAAAGTTTCAAATGTGCAGTTTGTAGATGACACAACAATCCTTATAAATCTAGAGGAAGACAATATGGATAGACTCATTGACAAGATGGGTTTATTTTTACATGCCTCAGGCAATAAGATCTTTGTCTCTATTGGTTGTTCCCTTTGATCTTCAAAACTTGTAGATTTATACTTTGATGGATAACTAGAATGAAACTTTGACTCTATCACCACTCCAAAGTCTACAAGGAAGAGGACCAATTAACAAGGATCAAGGAGATCCTCCTACACTTTGAGCCTCAATGCTCAGGTGGGTGTACCCTTGACTCACTTCTTCAAAGGAGTCACTAAACAATATATAACTATACCCTTTACTATCTGATTGAAAGATTCATCATTTAATGGTGTGTGTGTGTGATTGCTGATGATGGACTGCTTCCATAGAATGGATCAGTGCCTTATCCTAGGGCAAAGAGTCACTTGACAACCTATATCACCCCAAAACCATAACTCAAACATATATAGACTTAGAGTAAGTGATTTTCCTATTACTCCCCTCACTCACATATCAGGACATCAAATCCTTATCTTGCCATGAACTCACTGGACTTACCTTAAAGACTTTAATCCTAAATTTGTTAGGAACTCAATTAAAGATAACCCCAAAATACTCTTTGTTTACCATATGCTAACCCACTTTGTGCAATCAACATATATGAGCTCAAGAGAAAAAAAGAAGACATACACCAATATGAGATTGGAATCCAAGATATTCTCACTAAGACTTGTAGAATCAATACATTACCAAATGAGAAAATGCACAAAGGAAACAAACCCTAAATCTAGGCTCTCCTTGTCCAAATTTTCACTATCAACAATCTGGGACCAAAACTGAAAGAATTGGAACCCCTGCAAACACAAAAAGTCTACAACTTATACCCCTTAGTCATCTTGGAAATTTTCAACAAGCTACAAATGACTAGGGTTAGGGTTTCAACCACCCAACCTACTAGAAACAATCATGCATTTAATTCAGGGGTGGGAAACACATCTAATCTCGGAGAGAGGAAATCTGAAATAGATCTTGAGCATCAAAATAGTCCTTCATATGGCACAAAAGTCTCTGCAATCAAGTAGCAGGCCTCTGGACCACTTTGCAACCACCAAACAAATCCAATCAGGTTGCTAAAATATTTAAAACCAATCCTTCCTGTCGCAAAAAATCTCTACAAGTTTCAAATCAAATCCCAACGGTCACTTCTTTGGCACCAGCAGTGAATTGGTGGTCAAAATTTAAACCTTTATCAACTTTATATCCCCACCATCTGATCAATCTCCCTTCACGGGCTTTACATTTTGAACCCATTAGACATCTTAGGTTAACTCCGCAATGACGATGGACAATAGTTTGTCGCATGATCACATAGCATGAAGACGGGCTACATGATCATGCGACAACTTGCTAACACTGCAACCGCTACCCGCCCCTAAGTATCGGACCCACCACATGTATCCACCTCAATACCTTCCAGCCAATGAAAATCATGCACATCAGCACCTCCTGGCAAATGGACCCACCACCTAAAAATGCCTTGCCCCTTTGAGAAGATTGGACGGTGGTCACATGATCGCAAAGGGGAGCAATATTCCTCACGATCATGTAGCCACCGTAGATCTCCCCTGCAATGTCATTTTGCCTAAGAATACCGGGCCCACCTTATCTGGCGAACTAGCAACCAAAGAACTTTTGCCAGTTCATGAAATGCTTTCCATCATCACTAAAAAACCTAGCGATCATGCGACCATTGTTTTCTAAATCACCAGATGAATTAGGGCATTGCCAAACATTACGCAAACCAGCGACAAGAAGGAAATTTTTCAGGCCGTAAAAAATTTATCAGGACTGCCAAACTGCTTAGACCCACACACAGGCTTGCCTTTGCTACCACATGTCACACCACCATTCACTACGGCCACCAAGTCATACTAACACAAGACCCATTGACACATCAGGAAACCAGGTCCCACCAACAACAAGCCACTGTGCAAATACATGGACGAATAGAATAGCGCCAACTGTGCATACGTGTCAATGGACCCACTTGCCTTCCTTATGAGAATCAATGGCTATTGCTATACCACTGCATTAAAGTTTGAGAAAGTTATATCAATGGTATAATGACAGCCACAAGATTAAACCAAACTTTAATCTGCCCGAATGCCAAGAAGAGCAGTCCCACCACACATATCTACCAACGGGCCCCAAGCGCCAGATGTCAACCAGTCACATGGTCACATGTCAACAATTTTTGACATGCGATTAGGTGACAACCAATCATTTTGAGACCCCTTTGAAATACCGGGCCCCACCACCCATTGCACTTGCGCAGATAGGAAATGCCAGTCAAACAAAAAATTGAGGTCGAAAACATAGAAGATTTTGGACACAGCAAAAGATCGAAAACACACAGGGTTTCTAGTGCCAAAAGATAAGCACACAAAAGTGGGAAGCACAAGGTCAAAAAAAATGAAGGGTTTCACATAGACCGAAAACATCATGGATTTTCAGAAACACTGTGGGTTTTCAACACTTAGATAGATTTTTGAAATTATTTTCTACAGACCTTAAAACTTGAACAACTTTCTAGATTTTTCGATTCAGCACATGTGATTTGGGCTAGAGCAAGGTGACACATTGAGGAACACAAGACTAAGGGCACTTCAAGAAAATTTGCAAGAAAATAGGCCATTTCCATAAGATTTTGCTATGACTAGAAAATGGACTAATAGTGGCTCTAGTTGGGGATGCATGGCTCTTCCAGGCATGGCAAGGATTCAGAATCACTAGGAGAGCAGACCATCCCACTGGATAAAATTGTAGACAGCAAGGAACAAGCAGGGCAAGACAAGCAACCAGACCAAAAACTAAAAGACTAGGGCAAAACAGGGTAGGGGCAAGCAACCTATATACAAAGATCTACAAAATGTACAACCCTAACTACTATTCATGGAAAATAGAGTACTTCAAATGAAGTACTACTTCAAGAATTGTCCATGAACAGGAAACTCTTGAATATCACCATTAAAATCCTTGATGATGTAAGAATCTTTTCCCCATTTCTCATGAATCAGATATGGCCCTAACCAGATGGGATCAAATTTACCATGCTTCCCCTTATCCTCCAATTTGGCATTCAAAACTAACACCAAATCACCAGGTTCAAACCTCCTATCAATAGTCCTTTTATCATATAGATTCTTAACCTGCAACTGCAATTTGGCATTCCTTGCAACTGATTCTCTTCTAGTTTCATCCAACCTAATGAGGTCCTTAATTCTCAACTATATTTCATCATCAATGTCATCATCATTTAACTGCACAAACTTGTACATCTCCAATAAATTATTCTGAGGCATTCTAGCATGAATTTTGTATACTAAGTCAAATGGTGCACAACCAATTGCCCTCTTCATAGTTACCCTATCAGCCCATAAAGCTAATGGCAGCTTTGAATTCCATGCCCTCTTATTTTTCTCAAGGATTCTCTTCAAGATCTTAATCAGACTCTTATTAGTAGATTTTTCCTGACCATTTCCTTGTGGATGATAAGGTGAGGAATTAGAAATATGAATTCCCAAACCTTTGCAAAAGTCCTTATATTCAGAAAACCTGAAGCACATAGCATTATCACTCACTATCCTCTCAGGGCACCCAAACCTTGTAATAATATTATTCATCAGAAAGTCAATTACCACCCTGCTAGTCGCATTCCTTGTAGGTATAGCTTCTACCCACTTTGTAAAGTAATCAATGGAAACTAAGATCCATGAATGTCCTCCACTTGACTTGTTTGGTATCTCCCTTATGAAATCAATTCCCCATTGTTGGAAAGGAGCCTGAACTTCTATTGGCTTTAATGGTACATTGCCTAAAAACTTAAGCTTACCAGAGAACCTTTGACAAGCATCACATCTCCTTACCAATTATTTTGCATCCTTGAAGATTGTGGGCCACCAAAATCCTACTCTCAAGATCTTATGAGTAGTTATTTTACCCATATAATGTCCACCACAAACTCCCTCATGCATCTCCTTCAACAATACATTAGCCTGACTCTCATCTACACATTTCAATAGTATGCAATCCAAATTTTTTCTATACAACTTACATTTCACAATTACATACTTGATGGCCTGTAACTTCAATGTCCTCTTTTGATTATCATTCATACTATCTGGACACCTCACGTTTCTCAAATAGTAAATAATATCCTGATACCAAATACAATCATCCATATCACATGTATAATCAATTTTAGAATGATTTACCTAGTTTGCATCTAGATTAGATTGAGCCATCAGTTTTGCCAATCCTTGACCTCTAACCAACTTAGTGATCTGGATCTCAACATTGAATTCCTGGATCCTATTGATCCATCTGCACCTTCTTCCAGACACCTCTCATTGTGAAAAAATATCTTTCATAGCCGCACTTGGCACAAAAGAAATCACATGTGCTCCCATCAAGTAACACCTAAAAGCCTTGATTACTTTCACAAGTGCATAAGCCCGTTTCTCATTTATGTCATACTTTAATTCTATAGCCTGCAAAGACTTACTAAAAAATGTAATAGGCTGCTCAAAACCATCCTTATTCTTTTGTAACAAAACTACAGCAATAGTATGAAAAGATGAAAAGGAAAAGATATCCATTGGGACATTATAATCAGGTGCCATAAACATTGGTGCATCTTTGATAGCCTACTTGATATTCTTGAAGGCCTCATCAGGCTCACCCTCCCAATTGATTACAGATCCCTTCTTCAACATCTTGGAAATAGATCTAGTAACCTCTGCAAAGTTTGTCACAAACCTCCTTAGAAAATTGACCTGACCAAAGAAGGACTGAATCCCTTTAACATTCTTTGGTCTCTAAATTTTATCAAAGGTTGCTACCCTTTCAGGGTCAATTCTCACTCCTTTCTTCCCAACTAAGTGGCCAAGCAACCTACCTTCTGTGACACCAAAAACACATTTCCTTGGGTTCAAAGAAATGCCAAATTCCAAGGCCCTCACAAATATTTTTTTCTAAATGAACACAATGGTCCTCTTCCCTCTTGGAATAGGTAGTTAAATCATCCTGATACACAATAAGGAAAGCATTAATAAAATCTAAAAAGGCAACATCCATTGCCCTCTGAAAAGTAGCACTAGCATTTGTGAGACTAAAAGGCATTCTCACATAGACATATGTTCCCCAAGGTGTTGTAAAGGCTGTCTTGAATTGTTCTGATTCCTTGACAATGACCTAATTATAGCCAGAGAAACCATCCATCATTAACATCAATTTTGATCTGGTTACTCTCTGCAACATAGCCTCCATATTGGGCAAACAATAATTATCTTTCAATGAGTTGATGTTCAAATTCCTGAAATCCACACAAAGCCTGATGTCACCATTCTTTTTTCTTACAGGAAAAAGGTTTGACACCCAAGAAGAATGCCTTATAGGCTTGATAATGCCAACATCTCTCAACTTCATTAATTCTTCTTGCATCTTGGGTGCCAAAGTAGGATTAATAGGCCTTTGTTTTTGCCGGAAAGGTTTAGCATCTTCTTTCAATGGTATAACATGCTAAAATAAATCCTCTTTATAAACCTTTAGGTCATCATATGACCATGCAAAAATATGCTTGAATTTCCTCAATAATTCAATCAAAGGTCTCCTTACCTTTTGAGACATATCTCTACCAATGTATACTTTCTTAGGTGCCTCATGTGATCCAAGATTTATCTCCTCAAGATCAGCATGATCTCTCCTTTGATATTCTTTTGAACTCTATCTTGGTTGTCAAAGATAGTCTCCAAAACAACAAGCCCCTTGGGCACCTTGTTAGTTCTAAGATGAATGACCTCATTGCCTAAGACAACCTCCCTTTCTCCTACTGACTCAACCAAGGCTGAACAATCAAATTCCTAACCATGATACTGATCCTTGCAATCCATAAACTTCAAAATATCATTATCATCATCAAAAACTTGCCAATTCTCAACATTATCTGGTATACTAGGCCTAGCCTAAATTTCAACTTTAGAGACAGTAGAGAATGTGACATCATTCAGATTGATTGCAATATTGGCTAACAAGTCATCCACCTTGTTGTTACTCCTATCCTTCCACTCAATATTGAAGGCATCAAAATGTTCAATCAAATCCCAAACTGCATTCCTATATTGTTTCAACCTTCTATTCTTGGAAGCATACACTGACCTAACTTGGGACACCACCAACTCAGAATCACCAATAACATTTAGACATTTAATACCATGCTTTTGTGCCAACCTCAATCCTAACAACAAGGCCTCATATTCTGCTATATTGTTGGTACAAAAGAAATTCAATGTGAAAGAGAACTTGTAGGTGTTTCCATCAGGAGAAATAAGTAAAATACCTGCTCCTAGACCATCTTTGCAATTTGCACCATCAAAGTACATTAGCCACAAATTACTCTTCACAAAATCAGAACCTACTTCAATAGAGATAGGTAACCAAATATGTTCATTTTCAAATACATGGATCTTTTCCCTAAAAGCATTAACATCAATATCCACAAAACATGTAGTTTCATTATCTATGTTTCTCTCAATCATGTGGCATACTCTTGGCTCTCATTCAATCTTGACAAACTAATCATCAATCTTGAAAGTTGCATAGGACAAATCACACTGTAAACTTCCACCCATGGCAGCACTCTACCTTCTAGATAGCAACATCCCATAATGAGGAGGGATATCCACCACTAAAACACTCATTGTTAGCTCTTTCTCTAGATATGCTGCCAACCTATATGGCATTGCATTGATAGTCCCAATAACTGGTACCTCCCTCTGATCCATTGCACAACACCTGCCCTGCACTATATCAACTTTAAGGCCCAACCTCTCCATGATTTTGAAAGGCATGGTAGTATTAGAGGCACCACTATCAATCATACAATTTCTTAACTTCATCCCATTCACAAGAACACTCAAGAAGAATGGGTCAATATTTTCAAGGATAGCATTGATAGAACTATCCAAATATATTGGAGGAATTTGAGACATAATTCCCTGAGTAGCAACATCCTTCAAAGCTTTATCCTGATATCCATTGCATGAAGTATCATTTTTGTGAGTATTACCAACCCATGCAATAGCTTTATCTTTATGTTTAGGGAACCTCAACAATTCTAACAATGGAACCTTAACTGTAATTTTTGACAATACAGATAACATGTCAATAGGGGTAGAAGCAGGAATCTCAATCTGCACTGCCTTAACATCCTTTTGCTTGTCTGACACATTAGGTATACTAACCACCCTCACTTTTTTAATCCTAGCCATTGTGTTAACTGGCTTCTCAATCTCACTAGAGACCTTTTCAATTCCAACTCCCTTAGGCTCACAATGCTTACCTTTTACATTCTTGAATTTCACCATGTGATCAACCTTTGATTTGTTCTCATTAGGTTCTCTGGAGTTGGTACCCTTTATAAACATTCCTGTAGCTTTCTCATTTGTATTCCTTGCCACCATGCCTCTAGTTTGCACCTGGGCAATCATTTCTGTAGTAATCCTATCCATCTCTTCTCTAGAAGGTCTTCTCAAATTTACTAGCTAGGGAGAAGAGTTCATGTTACATGTTTTCTGATCAATGCATTCACCATTAGAAAAAACCTCTTGATGAAAAAGGGTCTGATTATGTCTCTTCACATTTACATCTGCCTCTTCATCAAAATCAGAATCATCTTCATATCCTAGATATGAAGAAACCATGTTGCATCCCACATCATCTTGTTCTTCTTCTTGGTCTATCTCCTCATTGCCACAATCTTGATTTGCAGCCATAGATTGTGCAACCACACAATGCTCTGCAGAATGAGGGGACTGGCATGCAATACACCAAGATATGTTCTCCATGACATTTATTGAAGCTTTATGTAGAGGTTTAGGGACACCTCTATCATTGTTTCCTCTTGCAGTAGGGATAACAGGCTTGCCATCATTCCATTGGGTGTTGTAGGGGTAATTCTACAGTCTATTCTATTTATTGAAATTGTTGTTGAATTGAGGCCTTTCATTGGTAGGAGCACTGATGTTCTTGTTTGTAGGTGCCTTCAAATCCTTCAATGTATTAAGCACCTTTTCCAATTTATCTTCCTCTTGCCTCCTAGATCCAACATTCTTATCATTTTCTTTCTTATATTTCTTGTCCCCAAACAACTTTGGGTCATCTCTCTTTCCACCCAATTTTCCTGATATTTTCATGTTGTTCTCAATATTGATAGCAATCCTAAAAGCATCCCTAAGATTTCTTGGTTCTTTATCCCTTAATAAATATCCCATCTTCCCATCAAATGCATTGAAGTATGTAGTTAGACAAACATTGTCATCTAACCCCATAACTTGGAACAACTTATGCATACCCTTCTGAAATCTCATGTTGAATTCAGTCGTAGACTCATTCTAATTTTTCCTTATGGTGTTGAATTCATTCAACATGAAACTAGCATTAGGCCTATCACCATACTGCTCTTTGAAACATTTCTCAGAAGAGTCCCAAGTGTCAATACATCTATTAGGAAGCCTCTTAAACCAATCTCTAGCATCCTCCATTAGAGATCGAAAAAATAGTTTCATGACTATATCCTCATGCTCTACCTCATAATCATTAAGCATATCAACAAATAACCTAAGATGATCTTCACAACTAATAGCATTATTACCAGCAAACTTAGGTACCTTATCTCTAATATCATCTGGAAAAGCATTTGGATAACCAAGAATTCCATCAAAACTTATTTGCCTATAGCCTTCTAGTTGCATAGGTCTTCTTTGAAAGCTCAAACTAGTGTTAACCCTAGGATCAACATTAGCATCTATATTTATTTGTGCATCTGACTGCTGCCTAGGATCTGCACCTATCCTAGCAGATGAAGAAGGAAATGAACTAGTAGCATTACTAAGTGAAATAGCAGTAGTCATAGACAACATACCTAGTTCAGTAGCAGATGGGCCAAGAGCATTAGCTCAAGAAGCCCTCAAAAATTGGATCTTCCTTTTCTTTTCTGCAATGGAAGCCTCAACCTCAGCTCTCTCTAGTTCTCTTGCAAGGTCCTCATCTTCTTTTCTCCTTTTCTCCATTTCGGTGTCCTTATTTGAATCAAGTGGTAGGATCCCTGGTATTTTCACTGATTTGCTTGCTTGGTCACCCACCATCTTCCACTTTCCTTTCTCATTGATAATAACAACAGGTCTAGTGATCCTATGCCCATCTTTATCTTTAGGTAAAGGGACATAAATTTTCACTTGTCTAACCACAGGGCCCTCCCTATCAAATTCATGATCTTGAAGCAAGCACTCTTGCTCACTCCTCAAGGCATCAAGATCACCAAAACCATCATGATGTAGAGTTCTAGGAGCAGAAGCAAGCATTTTGTTTCTCTCCTTCACTTCATTTATTTTTCTAAGAAGAGACTGCCTCTCTATCAAAACATTCTTCTTTTCTGCCTCTCTCTCCTCCTGTAATCTTTTATGTATGGCATCCTGCTCTACCAACTGCAACCTTAGTGCGTTCAAGTCATTAGGATCTACCATAATGTCATAAGAACCAGATGACACATCCATATCAAGAAGATTTTGATATGGGAAGTGAATGTGCCTATGTCTCATGGGTTCTCTTCCAAAATGATCTTCATCAAGATCCAGGTCAACCTCTAAACCCATATCTCTATTTTGTTCACTCTAACCTGCAGGCAATGGACCTTTGTCATGAAATGCAGCCTCAAGGGTATCATAGAATCTCTCTTTAGAGTGACCACCATCTGATCTAGAAACTCTATCTTGTGAACCATCCTCACTTGAGGATACATGTGGTACTCTAGCTCTATCATTTCTTTGTTCTTTCATGGGAGCACTAGTAGACTCACCATTCTTTTTAATCCAGCTCTTCTTTTCTTGTCTAGGTAGCTGCTTCAAAGTGACCTCTAGATTCTTTCTAACAAAAGACCTAGTATTTCTCCTCCTATCCATGATTTATCAATATGCAGCACTGGTTCTAACCTTTGAGTTGCCACCCACCTAGATGGGAAATCTTTGAAACACAACAGGAAAACAAGAACACACTTACAACCTTCCTCTCTAGATTCTCACCAGCAGAATCACTATCTTATTGATGGCTTGGATGGGCAGGTCTATCTAGTCAATAAGATTTTGAATACTTCAATATGACTGCAACTAGAGGCCTAACATATGCATATCTTCATAATCATTGTCCCCAGCAGAGTTGCCATTTTGTTGTCTGTTCCCTTTGATCTTCAAAACTTGTAGATTTATACTTTGATGGATAACTATAATGAAACTTTGACTCTATCACCACTCCAAAGTCTACAAGGAAGAGGGCCAATTAACAAGGATCAAGGAGATCCTTCTACACTTTGAGCCTCAATGCTCAGGTGGGTGTACCCTTGACTCACTTTCGTAAAGGAGTCACTAAATAATATATAACTATACCCTTTACTATCTGATTGAAAGATTCATCATTTAATGGTGTGTGTGTGTGTGATTGTTGATGATGGACTGCTTCCAGAGAATGGATTAGTGCCTTATCCTAGGGCAAAGAGTCACTTGACAACCTATATCACCCCAAAACCTTAACTCAAACATATATAGACTCAGAGTAAGTGCTTTTCCTATTACTCCCCTCACTCACATATCAGGATATCAAATCCTTATCTTGCCATGAAATCACTAGACTTACCTTAAAGACTTTAATCCTAACTTTGTTAGGAACTCAAAGATAACCCCAAAATACTCTTTGTTTACCATATGCTAACCCACTTTGTGCAATCAACATATATGAGCTCAAGAGCAAAACAAAAAGACATACACCAATATGAGATTGGAATCCAAGATATTCTCACTAAGACTTGCAGAATCAATACATTACCAAATGACAAAATGCACAAAGGAAACAAACCCTAAATCTAGGCTCTCCTTGTTCAAATTTTCACTATCAATAATCTGGGACCAAAACTGAAAGAATTGGCACCCCTACAAACACAAAAAGTCTACAACTTATACCCCCTAGTCATCTTGGAAATTTGCAACAAGCTACAGATGACTAGGGTTAGGGTTTCAACCACCCAACCTGCTAGAAACAATCATGCATTTAATTCAGGGGTAGGAAACACATCCAATCTAGGAGAGAAGAAATCTCAAATAGATCTCAAGCATCAAAATAGTCCTTCATACAGCACAAAAGTCCCTACAATCAAGTAGCAGGCCTTTGGACCACTTTGCAACCACCAAACAAACCCAATCAGGCCACTAAAACATTTAAAACCAGTGCTTCCTTTCAAAAAAAATCTCTACAAGTTTGAAATCAAATCCCAACGGTCACTTCTTTGGTGCCAGTAGTGAATTGATGGTCAAAATTTAAACCTTTATCAACTTTATATCCCCGTTGTCTGATCAATCTCCCTTTGTGGGCTTTATGTTTTGAACCCATCAAACATCTCGGGTTAACTCCACAACGGCGATGGAAAATAGTTTATCACATGATCGCATAGGATGGAGATGGGCTACGTGATCATGCGACAACCTGCTAACACTGCAACCACTGCCCACCCCTAAGTATCAGACCCACCAGATGTATCCACCTTAGCACTTGCTAGCTAATGAAAATCACGCACATCAGCACCTCCTGGAAAATGGACCCACCGCCTGCAAAAGCCTTGCCCCTTTGGGAAGATTGAACGGTGGTCGCATGTTTGCAAAGGGGAGGAATATTCCTCATGATCATGCAGCCATCGTAGATCTCCCCTGCAATGTCATTTTGCCTAAGACTATCAGGCCCACCTTATTTGGTGAACTGGCGACTGAAGAACTTTTTCTAGTTTGCAAAATGCTTTCCACCATCGCTAAGAAACTTAGTGATCATGCGACCATTGTTTTCTGAATCACTGGATGAATTAGGGCATCATCAAACATTACGCAAACCAGCAACAAGAAGGAAATTTGTCAGGCCGCTAAAAATTTATCGAGACTACCAAACCACTTAGACCCACACATAGGCCTACCTTTGCTACAACATGTCACACCACCATTCACTACGGCCACCAAGTCATACTAACATAGGACCCACTGATGCATCTGGAAAATAGGTCCCACCAACAACAAGCCACTGTGCAAATACATGTATGAATAGAATAGTGCCAACTGTGCATACGTTTCAATGAACCCACCTACCTTCCTTATGAGAATCAATGGCTATTGCTATACCACTACATTAAAGGTTGAGCAAGTTATATCAATGGTATAATGATAGCCACAAGATTAAACCAAACTTTAATCTGCCCAAACGCCAAGAAGACTTGTCCCATCACAAATATCCGCCAACAGGCCCCAAGTGCTAGATGTCAACTGGTCGCATGTCAAAAATTTCTAACATGCGATCAGGTGACAACCAATCATTTTGAGAACCCTTTGAAATACCGAGCCCCACCACCCATCGCACTTGCACACATAGGAAATGTCAGTCAAACAAAAAACTATGAGGTCAAAAACACACACAAGATTTTCGGCAGAGCGAAAGACCGAAAACACATAAGGTTTTTGACGCCAAAAGATAAGCACACAAAAGTGGGAAGCACAAGGTCAAAAACAATGAAGGGTTTCACATAGACCAAAAACATCATGGATTTTTAGAAACATTGTGGGTTTTCGACACTTAGACAAATTTTTGAAATTGTTTTCTACAGACCTTAAAACTTGAACAACTTTCTTGATTTTTTGATTCAGCACATGTGATTTGGGCTAGAGCAAGGTGACACATTGAAGAACACATGGCTAAGGGCACTTCAAGAAAATTTGCAAGAAAATAGGCCATTTCCATAAGATTTTTCTATGACTGAAAAATGGACTAACAGTCTCCAAATCCATTATGCTAGGGTGGGATGATCACCCCCCAAGTTGGTGGAGCAGGTTTGGATTTGAATGGGGAGGGATGAAGCATATTGTTAGATACCTAGGCACACCATTTGTTGTATACCCCAACATCAATGACATGTGGACATGGATCAAAGACAAAATCCTCACTAAGCTAAATAGATGGGACAGTAACCCCCTATCCTTTTCGAGGAGGGTTCAAGTTTGCCAAAAGATTCTGTCCTCTTACCCTATTTACTTCTCCTTGACCTGGCTCTTCAACCATAGCCAGTTCACCTAGATTCAAAATTTCATCAGAGACTTCCTTTAGTTTGACAACAAAGGGTGCAAGAAAACACACACAGTTCCCTGGGAATGGTACACAAGGGATAAGATCTGGGGTGGATTTGGGCTCAAATATTTGAGAACCCAAGGTTTTACCCTGGGTATGAAATGGATTGCCAAAGAAGCAGTTGGCGAAGAACCTTGGAAGATTTTAATAAGGAATAACTTACTTAGAGCCCATCCAACCAAGTATAAACACTGGAGTGGCTTGTGCCTCACAAATGTTTTGGGAATGGAGTGCAAAGTGAAGGTCTACAACTTGAAAGTATTCAAGGCCATCTGGATAGGATGGGGTTTTGCTAAGTAGTTTATTAGTACCACCAGCCCGATGTAAAAGGATGGGCTGTTCTATGGTAGAAAATTAGTTTGGTGGAACCTTTATCTCAATGGTAAGCCACTAGCACTACTTCAAGGCTAATCTGGAAGGAAATGAGCAGACAAAGGTGTCAGATCTTTCAAAGATATTCTCTATGTTGGTAAAATTGTTTCATGGGAATCCTTGGCCTCAAATTATGACCTCCCTGATACACAGAAGAGAACCTATGCAATTCTCACCTCTGCCCTTCACTCATTAGGGGTAATGTCTTCTTGCTACTCCCTTGACACCTACTCCTTCCAGTTTACCTAGTCTGATAAATCCCCCCTTCATATGATAAAAAGTGATTTTCTTTACCAACAAATCACCTTCAGTCCTGCCATCCTTAATCATATTAATGCAAAATGGGACCTTGATGTCCCCTCCCAAGACTAGAACAAATACATTTTTTCCCTTTGGTCGAGGCTTGTGGAACCAAAGATTACCTATTTTCTATGGTGTCTTTTCCTACATAAACTCCCCTCAAGAAGCCTGGAGGAGAACCCAAACCCTACTCAGCATGTAGGTAGCTAGAGTCTATTCCTCATGTCTTTTTTGAGTGTTTATATGCATATGAAGTTTTGAAATTGTTTGGTGTCACCTTCAAGAAGAACTTCCAATTCCTGAACATTATATCTAAAAACATCAACAGGAGAAAGTTTTGCAATTCCTTTTGGAGTATTCTTTCTTCAATTATATTATGGAATATTTAGAAGGCTAGGAATAATGATGTGTTTGTAGGAAAGGCCTGAAATCTTACTGAGTCTCTCAGGAGACTCACATATATTGATATATCCTTGTAGGTCATGGCTTTGATAAAGCTAAAGGAAAGTAAGTTCCTTCAGATCGTGAAAGATGGTAGAGACACCATTGAGAAAGGGGACATAGTGCATGGATACACCTCCAAGAATGAAGGAACAACCTTCAATAGCTACCTCAATGAATTTCTATAGAAGGTGGAGCTGGAGGAGCGTATAGGTCTTATAGCCATCTCATCTGCAGGGACCAAGAATAAACCCAACTTTGGGGCTCATGAAATCATTGGGTACACAACTATTTTGCTAGACTCCAATGAATTAGATGTGGACCATGATGAACCTGAGGAATGAATGTTGAGATTTCCTTAGTACTTTAGTATAATATTGTAATATCTATTTTGTACCTCTCATGAACTTAACTATATTTTTGAGTAATTTTTGATCTGGCCCTTTGTATTTCATTTTAAACTCTAATGTTCGATCCTTCTGATATGCAATAGAAAAAAAAGTACAGGAATATCAATTAATAAAAAAATTTACAGATGACAATTTATGCATGGTCTTTAATAGAGGACAAAGGAAAATACCTTAAATTATTATGTATCACATTTCTGGTTGAATTTTGTTTAAACCATTTTCCTAGTCGAACGTCATGTGAATATTTAAAGAGAAAAGAAATAAGGTACATGGAAATCAATTAGTAAGTCTTTTCTAGGAATAATAAGTCATGCCACTTTTATGGGTGACAGAAGAAAAGCTTACAAATTTTTTATTTTGCAAGATGTAGAATGTTGAACTTTATGCATTAAAAAATTATGGGAAAAATTCACAGAAAAGAAGAGATAAAATTTAACTGAGTAAGAACTTTGAGAAAAAGAATAAATATCTTAGAGAAAAACAAGATAATATCATGTTTCAAAAATGATCTCTACACAAAAAATTTAGGGCAACACAACAAAATATTCCAGAGATAATTCGAGCGAAAACTTGATTTTAGTTGCTATGAAAAAATAATGGATATTAGAACATAAATCGCCTAGATAAGAGTAGAGTTTGATGGAGTGGTCTATAGATCCTGAGGTGAGACTATGGATGTGATGGCCATGGTTGTGACCACATGCTTGTGATGATGAAGAGTGATGGGCTTTGAAGAAGGAGAAGAGGGTGAATGAATGATACTATTTTTGTTTACTCCTACTGTAATGAGATACTTTCCATTGTTGTTCCAAGGAATGAAGGCCACTGATTCAATATCATTATGCTTGTGGGGTTCTTGCAGTTGTATGGATCTGCCCTTCATTTTTGTTGTAGTTGATCCCCTTTCTTCCTCTTCCTAGATTGTAAGTGGTATTGTGTGTTTTGTCTTCTGCTTGATAAATGGAGAGAGATTAAGTATCTTTGACGTGGGAATTTTTGGTCAAGATTGGGAGAGATTTTTTAAAAGGAAAATTAAAATATTTGTGCTTTCCTTATGATTACTTGAAGAGAAATATGAAATTGTGCTAATAGAAAAGGTTATGAATTGTTAGGTCGACAATGCACAAGCTACCTACCTACTTTATCACAGCTGGGGCTAAGTTCCATTCAAAATGTATCATTGATTAAATTTTAAAAAATGGAAAACAAAACAATTTTTTGCAAAAATTTTATCATTTGTTCTTCATTATCTACACAAAAAAAATGCAAAAAAATCACTATGTTTTCACAAATCCAGAAAAAAAAAGAGTTTGTCTTTGTTTTGTATTTGGTACATTTTGGATGGAGCTTAGCCACCGCCCTTTATGACAAGGTACTAAGCAACCTGTGCTTGAGATAAAATTAATCAATTAAACCACAAGGACTCTTGTGCCCCATAGCCCTAAAGGGTCCTAAAGGATGTATTCCAATGTGCTTTTTTGTTCTTTTAAGAAGATCTATATGTTAATCTTATAAAGTTTTTCATATTTTTTTAGGCTATTTATAATGGATCTATCACTACACATTGTATTTAAATCAGGTGTTATATTTTCAATCTAGACTCGTGTCTTATGTAAATTAGGATTTATATTTGTAATATGGACTCATATCTTATTTAAACCAAGAGTTATAATGGCAACCTAAATTGCCTGAAGCAATAGCTAAGACCAAGAGAGATAACATAAGAGGCCTAACTATATGTGAAGATATATACCAGTATAGATATAAATACATCTGTGTAAAAGAATATCTAGATATGTCAATTTTGAGCTAATATTTTTAATATTTATTTTATTTTATTTTAGATTTTTTTTTTAATTTATCTCATTATTTTCGTTGTCTTTTGAAAACAAAATAGTTATTTTACTCTTAATTTTTTTTTTAATAAGTATATAAGTCTATGATATTATCAAATGTTAGTATAAAGGAGTAATAATGATTCATTTAGTCATTTTTTTTTGGCTGACTAATTATTTAGTAATTTATTTGATCATTTATTTAGTCATTTATACTTGTGAATTACAGAACATTAGTAGAATTTGATCAGTTTTAGTCATGTGACTAAAATTTTTAGTCATGTAGTCATTTGTTTGCTAAATTCTACTAGTGTGACATGCAAAAATTTATTTTTCCTTAGATCTAGTGGCAAACATACAACTTTCTTTAAACTAAAATCCAAGGAAATATATTTCTAATCCCAAAATGGTTGTATTTATGGATAAATCCTCCATAGAGGTTCATTCCATTGATCTCATTTTCTTTCTTGGGTAGTCAAACAACTTTATTCTTTGGTAGTTTTTCCTTTACTCAACTAGTTAGCTTAGGCGCCTCCTTCCAATTAGTGAAATTAAATATTTCTCAGATAGCATTATGATCTCTTTTCATTTTTCAGGCATTTTCATCTATAGTACACCATTTCTATTTCTCTCTTCAAATCATGGTGCTTACCACTCTTCACCCATAGCTCTGATACCAAGTTGAAAAAATAAGGCACATAGGAGAAACACAAACTTGAGCTATACTTCAAACATATGCCCAATATGTTAATTTATAGATTCATACACATCAAATTCTAATCCCACTAATATTTAATGTTAGATGTATAATTAATTGTGGGCAGGTGAGGGTACATAGTAAGATCCAAAACACATTAAACTATAGATCCAAAATACCTAACATCCAATACTATCATTTATATAACTTTAAGTTTTTCTTACAAGACACGTATTCATAGAATATGTCCTCTAATTTTTCATCTCCATACCAATCATGTTTCCATTTGGGTCCAAGTAGTTTAGCCTCATCATAAATCTCAACAGTTAATTATAAGAAATCACAATAGGTTTGAAAAGCCAAAAGTGATTGTGAATCCTTATTTCCTTCCATAATTCAAACTATGGGGTTGTGTAAAATATTTATTTTTATTTCTTGGATGAGGTACTTTATAGCCCCAATTTTACATTACTTATTGTTCATAATTAGAAAGTTTTTTCTTTTCTTTGAATAGTTGTTGATGTTGACTCCAAGTTTGTAACTTAGAATTTTTTTTATTAAGGTAAAATTGGTTTTAAAGCCACCAAAAAACCAAGTAAAGAACAAAAAATGAATAGGAGAACCAACTACAAACCAACAACAAGTTTGAAACCAAGAAAAAGAGACCTAAAAACAAGGGAACATTGTCCCACACCACCTACATAGTATTGACTAAATGCACATTCTTATGAATAAAATTAGCATTGCTTCTACTAAATTTCTTAACTAAATTATTAGTGGGATAACTCCCTTGTCCTTACTTCTTAACCTAGTAGCTGGGCTAGGTAGAACATCATTATTTTCTTTATCAGTAATATCATTTGTATCCCTAGTCAATCTTGTGTCCTTCAAATGGGATTTTTTAGCCAACTTAACACTCACAAAAGGTGAAGCATCGATATCCTTGGATAAAACTTCAAAAGATTCCACCTAATCATTTCTCTTCCTAAGTCCATTGATGGTGTTTTCCATGGAAGTCTTGATAACCACAACTACATGTCTGACCTTAACATGTATCATCTTTAGGGTATCCTCCAAATTCTTTATCCTCTATTCATGATCAACCTTTAGCTCACTTATTCCCCTCACCAAGGTGTTAGTATTCTCCATATTAGTATCAAGATGTTGTTTTGAGGAGGGAATTCTATCTTTCAAGATATTAATTTTTATTATAATCCAAGATAAAACCAAGTTTTGGCTATACATTTGAGGTAGGAGCATCCTAGGGTCACTGGCAATCTTGCATCACCCAAAATATTTCCTTTTCAGTTTGTTCATGTTTTAGTGTTCTGGTTGGTGACCCTTCTAGTTGGATATTTATCTCATGAGATCCTAATAGCATATTCTAGACATCATGATGAATCTATGGATGGGTTCGCATCCACATCCATTCTTTCTTGGTGGACATTTTTAAAGTTTGGTTCATACCTATATTTGTTCACCATGGCTTACAGCTTAATCCAAGTTTTTGGATCTTGCAAAGATTTAATGTGTCTTGTAGATCCAATTGTCACATTGTTTGATGATATTATGTTCATCGCTGACCTCCTTGTGTGATATTACTTTATTTATTATCCATTTGGAGATTTTCTTGATGATTTGGCTCCATACCTATTTGTTGTAAGATGGTTTCTTCATTCTTGGAGAATGTGATCTCCTTGGCTAACTTTTGGCTTGTGATCTTGTATATTGTATTCATTGTTCCTTAGTTTAGGATCTTGGTACAAGCTCTCAATGGTTAGCTTCATAGATTTTAACATCTAGTATGGATATAGATATCTAAATGTAATATGACATTTCGCTGGGAAAATATGATGCAAATTCTTATTATTTGACAATGTGAAGGCTTGGATGACATGTTTACTATTTATTTGTTGAGTTGTTGTTATGGAGTTGGTTGTTTTAATTATGTTGACTCTAGTTGCATGGTTGGACTTTCCCCATTAAGGAAACTCTTTCCATGACTGCATCAGATGGTATTAGAGAAAGGTTCATGTTCCTGTGTTAGAAGATTGAGTTCCTAAGCTTTCAAATCCATAGTTGTGTTAGTTTTTAGGGAGAAGAGTGTGAATATGGCCTACAATTGTAGAGGAATTGCACAAGGGGATCATTGAGGAGTTGTTTTTGGTTAGTGACTTTATTTGACTATTGAAGGAAGACCAAGGGTGAAAAGATCACCAAGTTAGAGGAAGGATTCAAGTGTTTCTAAGAGATCACTAATTGGAGAGGCAATTAGCACCTTGTAATTAGAACATTGAATTTGAGGCAACTGCTCTTGAGGATTCGAATGATGTTTCCTAGAAGGATGAACCCTAGAAGGACAATTGAAGGAGGACTTTCAAAATGAGATAAGGGATGAGATTAGAAATTTAATAAACAGATTGTGAAGGAATCCCAAGACTGAAGTGAAATACTAAGAAGCTACTAAAGATCTTGAGACTCTGGATCATGACAACATTGCAAATCAAGAAAGATTATTGAGATCTATGGCACAAATGGGTAAGAGTCATATAGTGTAAGTTTCCAATTTCTTTGGTTCTTTTTATCCTAAGAATTTGATAGATTGGATTGGTGAATTGGAGGATTATTTTGAGCTTGAAGATATAAGAGATTTACATAGGGTTACGTTATCACAGACTAAGTTGAGAGGTCATGTTGCCTTATGGTGGAGATAAATGTAGAAATATAGAGAAGAGAATGGTGAAATGAATACTACTAGATGGAAGGTAATGGTTTCTAGATCAAAAACTAAGCACATACCTGAAGATTATGAATTAGAATTATTCAAAAAGTTGTATAATTTAGAGAAAAAAGATATTAGTATGAAGGAATATAGCAAGGATTTTTACAAGATGAAAATGAGATTTGGGAATAAAAAGATATATAAATAAAAGGTAGCACCCTTCTTCATATCTATACTAACACCTTTGATCACCATAAACCACAATAGCAACAAAAAAAATAGTGCACATTGATCTTTCTCCTCCACTACATTCTATGAAACATAAGAAATGATATATAAAAGGGTTTTCAACTTAAGACAAAAAATCTCTAATACACCATTACAATTCATTCCAACTCATTTATTAAACCCTAAATGTAATACCAATTATCATTTATAATTACATATTAATGTCATACCCCATATCCATTGCACAATCAATTTGACAAGGAAACGTCAAACCATATCACACTCTCCATTTTACTTTCATAACTCCAATAAATCTGATCATCGTGATTATGAAAATGTCAACTCATCATTCCTTATTGATATGCCAAATCAGCATGATCCTTACAATACATAGAAAATTATCACAACATGGTGGAACATCACCAATTATGGATCTAACCAATTGTTCTAAAAAATTCTTGTACCTTTCACTTAGTGAGCTTTAGTACATTTTAAGTCTATCCATCGATAAACAATCTTGATGTGATTGTAACGCAAAAATAATCCAATAATATCATCACGATCACACAACCTAAATTACAACACTTGAATCAAAGCTAATTTAACAATCATCAAATCATCACTCCTTGGCTTCATCCTGGTCTTCTTATTTACCTATAAACCTTCAATCAATCATAAGTCACATCATACATATGATAAACCTATACAGTCATGGATATATCATCTTGAGACATCAATTAGTCTTCCTTTGTGATCACACACTCCAATTTGTACCACAATTTGAGATTCAACATCTTGAACATACTTCATCATAATAGGAATACTTTCAAGTTCAAAAAAATACTAAGCTGACATCAATTAAAATATCATAATTGATCATACTATCATCATACTTGCATCAAACACATACGAGAACACACTCTTCTAAAATATGCATCAGTTGTGCCAACAATTATGTATAAATCCTTTCATTCATGTTTCAAACATTGATAATTTGTTGAAGGAAAATGAACAATTACTAGAAGATAATGCAAAATCCTTCGATTTATCAAATGATTTTTCATTTGATCATGTGAAGGAGTTTGTCAAAATAAATGAAAAGATCATAGTTTTGGAAGTGGAGAGGTAGAGAATGCTTGGGAGATTCTTTGACTTGAGAAATTTAATAGTTCCTAAGTTTCACATTATGCAAAGAATCTTAGAAGTTGCAGAAGGAACTATAAGGGCACCTTCCCCATGAGACATTATAGATGCCAAGGAATTGTCTTATCTCATATGTGGGAAGATTTATATTTTGGATAGTCTGAGAAAATGATGTAATGTAGATTGGACAACCTTGGATGAAAATTTCTTAGAAAGATTCAATTTTTTTTAAGTAAATACTCATAGCTTATATATACTTATGTAGATAGTATATGATTTTTGTAGAGATATTTTTGTCCCTACCTTTTCCACTTATATCAAAGGGGGAGAATAACTATGTGAAAAATGCAAAAGCTTAGGGGGAGTTAGTTCAATTTTTAATGAGTTTTGGACTTGGCATTTTAGGATGGACACTTAACAAATTTTCACTAAGTGTTATCATCAATGAAAAAGGGGGAGATTTCTCACAAGAGTCACTCTTTAATTCATGGTATGCTATCATTAATGGAAACTAATATCATTACTCTTGACCATGTTTCAGATAAGATAGTTTACCGAAGGAATTGATGTTTATATTTGTCTAAGTACCAAAGGAAGGGTAGAAACTAGTCAAAAAGATCAGTCATAAGCTTGGACACGTTTTGGAATGTTAGTGGATTTGATTACAAGGAAGGAATGTAGACATACTATTGTGTCTAATCCAATCATCGTAGATTCTAAATTCATTAGATTTTTTGACATATTCATTGAGGAATATTAGGTTGACAAAGTCTTTTGGAAAGAACAAGACAATTTGTGGAAATTGAGTGTGAACAATTGGGAAATAAATTTTGGTTAATGGTTTGGTGATTTCTAATGATAGAGACGACATTAGAGGATATTTAGTTTTTATTGAAAGAATTGATTTTATATTTTGATCTTATTTTGGCGTGAAGACTTCTACATGTTTCATTACCTTATTTGGGTCGATAGAGTTTGAATTTTTAGCTCATGATCTTATATTTAAGATCAAGTTTTGATTACAAAGGAGTGACATAGTGATGATAGAGAAAGTCAATAAGAAGAGACTATGTTGGATGTGTAGATATATGTTTGGAGCTTCATTGGAACTATATACACTTTATTGATGCTACCAATCTATTTAGTATAGGACCGTAATTCCATTTTGTTTTTCTAATTGGTTGTAAGCCTTAATGTATTTTTTATTGTGTAATTGAGTAATGAGATTTAGGATGGAAGCCGGAATGCAAGTGCATTCCCCTCTTTTTACTTATGTCTTTGATTGGGAGCTTATTAGTGTAGTAGTGAGATATTTGTGGGTATCATCCCAACTAGGGTTCTTCCCTTAATCGGGTTTTCCTCGATAAAAAATCATGGTGTTATGATGTTCATGTGGTGTATCTCATTTAGTTTTCTTACATTTACTTTCTATATTAATTTATGGTCTTGGTTTAAGAAGTTTAATAATAATGCTACACCAATCACCCCCCGCCCCCGAAGCTTCCTAATCCTAACATTACATTCAATTAGACAATATCTCATGAAATTTTTTTAATTTACAAAAACTTCAAACTTTCTAATCTATTTTCATGCAGCTTGAGAACATCTCAAAAAAGTACTAAAATCTCAAAATTTCTAATTTAATTTGAGAATATCTTAAGAAATAACTAAAATATCAAGAAATCAACAAAATTGTTAAAAGCCACTAAAATCTTGTGCATAATTTTGTAGGAACAATCTCTATAAATAAAGATAATTTTTCTTTTGGTACTTTTATATCTATGTGATTCTTCTTTTCTATGATGATTTGCATTCATGAACATAAATAATATGAGAAATAACAATATTGAAAGGCAACAATTTGGCGATAAAACTATCCTCAAACTCTGTATACACAAAGATACTTTACTACAAAATTGATGCCAGATGATGAAAATAAAGTTATACACTTTTAGAAACGAAACAAATTTTGTAGTAATCTTAAGCAAAGCTTTATGAACTTAGCTATTTGGGTGGCTGCAAGAAGTTGAGTCCCATTTTTAGGCAAAATGTGGAAGTGTTTTCCCTTTTTTTCAAATTTCCTCTCAATTGATGTCTAAATTTGAGGAACTTAGAGATTGAATCTCAAAAAACTTTAGTAATATAAAATGTACCTCTTGGAGTCTAATTTTCAAATATATAATTTATTTAAATACCCACATGGTATAAATCTATTTTTAGTAGGAATGTTAAAAACCCATATTTTCAAAATGCCTATTTCAGCACCATACCATAGTCTTGTACGACCACCATATTTTGACTTAAATAAATGAATTTTTGCAAATCCTTCTGGGGAAATATACCTAAGACACCAAAGATTGATGAACATATTTTTCCTTATTTTTTTATATAATATATTTATTTAATTAATTTTTAATCAACTATAAAAACATTTTTTAAACCTTTGGTGTACGACCACCATAATTTGATGAAAATTCCCTTTTTTCAAATTTTATTTTTAGTCTTTAAGAGAATTGTATGTAGATTGATGTCATATAATTTATTTTCCAAAATACCTAAAAAAAATGTTATTAAAGAAGCTCACTATTTTACATTTAGGTACCACTTTTAACTAATAAATAATGCAACAATTGTAAAAATAATCATATCACTATTAAATTTACATTTTTAAAATCAAGATAGTGATAAATCTATTGAGTTTTTGTTTCATAAAAAAATACGACCAAGAAGGCCCTCAAAAAATTACAAGGTAGAAATATGGTGTTCTAGTGCCTTAACCAATTTTTTGGAGGTCAAGGTAGAGACTTGGTTCCACCAAGCATAAACCAAACCTATTTTGAAACGAAATCCAAGGTAGATGTGTATTTTTCACTCATCTCTTAAGAAACAGTTACCCATTTTTTGAATTAAAAAAATGGGCACCCATTTCTTAAAAAAAAAATTGAGTGTTAAAATGCATTTTTAGTAAAAAATAAATAAAATAAAATTTTGAAACGGGCACCCGTTTTGAAAAAAATGAGCACCCATTTTTTGAATTTTGGATCAGGCTCTCGAACCTAAATCTGGTGCCCATTTCTAGTGACATCTTCCAATTCTAAAAGACTTTCGTCAAATTGGTACCCAACTTCTTGCATCTACCCATTTTCTTATTTATTGTGATTGTTTGGTTATTTCAACATTGTTTGATATAGGGAAAGGAAAAAATTGAGGACACAGATGGATCTTGTCTTTTGGTGGCATCAAGGAAATCTTCTTGGTTGATGAGGGATAATTCTCCTAATGACATTCCCCCAACTTTTCCTCATAATACCCATGATAAAACCAATGATTTGGGCCCCATGGATATTCATGTTGAAATCCTAGTTGAAATGGTTAAAGATATGCGTGTGGAAAAATGGTCATATGTTGTTGAGACTTAAATATTATTACAATCTTGGTGAAGAATTTCATGGATAGCCAACAACCCATGATGATCTAGATTATTGAAGAAATTATGGTTGTAAAGGAAAACCCTGGTCTGAGTAACCCTAAATTAGACAATATTATGGTCAGCACTCAGACCCTTGCTAATGGGGTTAAGAAGGTCAAGGATGGACATGAAAAATGTATCAATGGTGTGGAAGAATCTTCAAATAAGATGAAGGATAGAATCAAAGTGGTGATTATTGTCATTAAAATGACCATTGACAATTTGATCGAGGGCCTTATAAAATTGAATGAGCAGACGGAGGTTCTTTAGGGTCTTTCTAAAAGTTTTTCTACTTCTCCTTCGGTGAGTGTTAAATCTGTTAGAGGTGGGCATACCAAGAGGGTCTGATTCAAATGAGATGAAGGATACTGCTACTCTTGATCTAGATAAAGACTTTGTTCTAGATATTACAAAGAGACTTCAAAGAAAAGATAATAATTCTACTCATGTTAATAGTTGATGTAGGAGCATCTCGAGTCCTTGGCAATCCTTTGTCACCAAAAACATTTTGGATTTTTTCTACATTGCTTGGTTTCTTCTTTGATCGAGTTGGTCGGTAGTTGATTGATTTCCTTTGGTTATCGAGTGTGGTTGGTTATCTCCTAGGTGATCGGTTGTTTCACTAGTGCTCAGCGATGCTTGTCTATTGCCCGGTTATCCTTACTTACCGAGTAGTTTATTTTGAGTTTCTATTGGGCCAACTTGTGCATCTATTATGGGTCATGGATTTAATGCTAGAATCCATCATTGGGAGGCATGTGGTCCCAGATCTTACCATTCCTTTTGTTGATTGTGGATCTGAAGGCTGACTTAGTTCAGTAGACTCTTGTATAAATGTAGTTGTTTGGTTGTAGTTTAGGAGGCAATTTTAGATAGAAGTAAGAAAATAATAGATTAGAGATGGTTGGTAGATCCTTGCATGTTTGAGGACTTCTATAATTTATTGTAATATTTGGCCCTAATTGGGAAGGTCTTACAGCCCAACATGTATGATTCTATTTGGTGAAAATTAATGAAAGATCATGCATTCTCTCTCTCACTATTGTGTGTTGTTGCTTCCGCGTGTTGTTCAGTAGGCTAGATCATTAGGGTGTGCCATTTTTTGGCCTCTCTTGACTCTGCCTTACATCAGGTGGTATCAGAGCGAGGTTAGATCTTGATCTAGGTCTATGGATCTAAGTTTGTAGGTTCCTCTTGAGAAGCCCAAGTTGAATTGTTGTGCTATGGTAGATTGCAATCTAACCTACAATTGTAGAGGGTTGTCAAGATGGTTCATGGGAGGCAAGATGCAGATCCAAGACTGGCAGACATGTTGACACAAATTTTTGCTAGATTGGAAGTTGTTGAAATAGCCCATAGAAGAGGCAGACATCTTGAAAATGTTAGTGATGATGAAATTGAGGAAGAACAGACGAATGCAAAACCTACACCTATTATAAATCAAGGTGAAGAAATATTTTTTAAGGCTTTGACAAGTATGAAGTCTACACCACATTTCAATCCTCCTGAGTATGGTGGAAAATTGGATTTTGATGAATTGCTGGATTGGATCACCGAGATGGAAAAGTATTTTGAGTATGAAAGAATTCCTGAAGACAAGAAAGTGAAGATTGCAAGCACAAAGTTGAAGAGCCATGCATCCTTATGGTGGGAACATTTGCAATTGGATCGAAAGAAGAAAGGAAAAGACAAAATTAAGGTATGGAATAAAATGGTGAATAAATTGAAAGGAAAGTTCTTACCTTGTGATTATCAAATTAACCTAGTTAGGCGAATGCAAAGTCTGAAGCAGAAAGATAGCTCAGTGAAAGAGTATACTGAGGAATTCTATAGATTAGATATTAGATTTGGACATGATGAAGATGATGTGGAAAGAATTGTTAGATACCTAAATGGTTTGAGAGTTTCCTTCCAAGAGGAAATTAGTTTGGTCAAGTTGGAGAACATTGAAGAGGCTTATCAATTTGCATTGAAAGCTGAGGAGAAATTGAACAAAACACATGAGCAAAGACAAAGAGGTCAAGGAGGTAGATTCCCTAGAGGAAGAGGTAGATCTAATGGTGAAAATGGTAGATCTAAACCAAAAAAGACAAGTCTGGACAAAGGCAACACTGAGTGGAAAGGTGAAAGTTCATCTAGAGCAAGAGGCAGTAACTACCAAGGTGGTTATAGCAGAGGAATTTTCTGAGGAATTTGTTACAATTGTGGAGAAAAAGGACATAGATATTTTGAATGTACACATGCTAGTAAGAAGGCTGGTAGCAATAGAAAGGCCTTGGTGCAAGAAGAATCACCGAATGAACCTAAGAAAGAAAATAACTTGATGGTAAGGAGAGCACTGTGGAAGGAGAGAAAAAAGGAAGATCCAGTAAGGAAAAGTTTGTTCAAGACCAGATGTAGAGTTTATGATAAATTTTGGAAGGTAATCATTAACAATGGTAGCTCAGAGAATCTTGCATCTGAGGAAATGGTCACAAAATTGCAGTTGAAAAGGTTGGAACATCCGAAGCCCTATTAGATTTCATGGATTAAAGATGAGCATACACTTGTGGTAAGTGAACAATGTTATGTGAATTTTAATATTGGAAATTACTATGATAAGGTGTTATGTGATATCATGCCTATGGATTGTTGTCATATTTTGTTGGGTAGACCTTGGCAATATGATAGACATGCTATATATGATGGGAGATTGCATAAGTATACTATTGTGGCTGATGGAAAGAAACAAATCTTGTTACCATTGATGGAAGAACCTATTAGTAATGTTTGCACAACTGTGAAAGTTTGTTTGATGGAGGGAAGAAAGTTTGTCAAAGATTTGAAAAAGAATGATGTATATTTTGTTGTGATTCCTAACAAACTAAGTAAGAAAAGAAAGGATAATGTCCCTGAGGAGATTGATAAATTACTCACCAAGTATAGTGATATCATTTCTAATAATGTACCTGATGGTTTGCCACCAAAGAGAAGCATTAATCATTTTATGGATCTAATCCATGTAGCTAGTTTACTGAATAAGGCACCTCATCGGTTGATACCTACCGAGAATCAAGAATAGAACCGGCAGATTCAAGAGTTGCTGGACAAAGGTTTGATTAGAGAAATTTTGAGTCCTTGTGCAGTACCTATTGTATTGGCACTGAAAAAGAATGGAGAATGTGTAAGGATTCCAGAGCAATCAATAAGGTAATAGTGAAGTATAGGTTTCTTATATCGAGAATGGATGACATAATGGATAGTTCGACTAGAGAAAAGTATTTCACCAAAATTGATTTGAAAAGTGGGTATCATCAGATCAGAATCACAGAAGGTGATGAATGGAAGACTTCTTTCAAGACAAAAGAAGGTTTGTATGAGTGGTTGGTTATGCCTTTTGGTTTAACTGATGCACCAAGTACTTTTATGAGGCTGATGAATGAAGTTTTGAAGAAATTCTTGGGTAAGTTTTTGATTGTATATCTTGATGACATTCTGATATTCAGTAAGACTAGAGAAGAACATTTGTTGCATGTTAGACAAGTTTTGCAGAGATTGAAAGAGGAAAAGTTGTTGATAAATCTGAAAAAGTGTTCATTCATGAAAGAGGAGATTGTGTATTTGGGATTTTTGATCTCAACTGATGGTTTGAAGATGGATCCTGAAAAGGTTGAAGCTATTTTGAACTGGCCTATGCCTATGAATGCTAGTGAGGTAAGATCATTTCATGGTTTGGAAAGTTTTTACTAAAAGTTCATAAGGAATTTTAGTTCAATTTGTAATGCTATGACTGAGACTATGAGAGGAGATAAAAGAGAGTTCAAGTGGACACATGGAGAATATAAAATTTTTGAGACCCTGAAGTAGAAGGTTGTTGAATTACCTATTTTGGCATTACCTAATTTCAGTAAGGTGTTTCAAGTGGAATGTGATGCAAGTGGAAGTGCAATTGGAGCTATGTTGAGTTGAGAAGGTAAACCTGTTGCATTCTTTAGTGAAAAATTGAATGATGCTATAAGGAAATATTTTGTGTATGATCAAGAATTCTATGCTATTGTTCAAGCATTAAAGAAATGGAGACATTATTTGATACCGAGTGAATTTTTGTTGTATACCGATCATAAGGCTTTACAAAATTTGGGAAGTTAGAATAAGTTGGATCAAAGACATATGAAATGGGTTGAGTATTTGTAGAGTTACACATTTGTAATAAAGCATAAGAGTGGAGTCACTAACTGAGTTGCTGATGCATTGAGTAGAAGAAGATCTTTGATGACTGAGATAAAAATGTTGGATAAATTGTCTGAAGGAGATTGTTGGAATGATTATGTGTTGTCTTTGATGTCACACAGATGTCATAACAATTGTCAGCTCAGTCGGTCAGCAAAGCAGTTACCAGTGTCCACCCAGACCTCTCGGGTGTCAAAAGGAAAGTATGGCAGAAAATAGTGTTAACTGAGCTTCCTTGGTTATTGAAGGAAAGTTAGTGTCTACCAAGTTCACTCAGTCTCCAAAGGAAATCTCAGTCACCAAAAGGAAATCTTCTTCAAATTAATGTTTGCCAAGCAAGGTCGGCCCAGTAAAGGATTTTGTCAATTTAAGAAATAAAGTTGGTTTATTCCAGCCGACTGTTGTAATGATTAGTAATGTTTGTAATAATTATTAGTGCCAACTTGACAATCTGAATGGTATATATATAGAAGGTCAAGTTGTGAATTATAAGCAAGCAAAAAGAAAGAAGAGAAGAATAGTATGAGCAAATTTTGAAGAATGGTTAGATATCCTTGAAGAGAAGAAGAGATATATTTGATCAGGAAGGATCTAGTGAAGCAAGACAGAGATCTGTAATCAGCAATTCAGTTGCATCACTATTCAGGTCACTTCATTGTTACTTTCTTACCATTGTAGCAGTGATTTCAAAATATCCTAACTGAGTTGGTTTAACAGCCATTTTGTAAATCCTCTAACAAGGTGACAGTTCTATTGAATTGTTTTAAGACCTCTTACAAGGCCACTCCTAGCAGGGTGATTAAATCCTCAAAATAGGTCACACCTAACAGTGTGTTTTGTAACCTTTTATCAGGTTGGCTCCTAACTGGGCATCACTTCAGAAGAGTGAAAATTAGTAACTAGTTACATTGGTGGTTTTTCCCATATTGGGTTTCCACATTAAATCTAGTGTCTCTTGTGTTCATGGTATTTTCTTTACTCATGCATGTTAATCACTGATGAATGCTTAAGAACAATTATAAATAACACTCTCTGCAATTATCGAGTTTCAGCATTTCACTGTATGTTAGCAGTAAATAATTTAATAGGACATCTAAGGGATTAGTGGTAATATTTTGTGGTTAACTGATTCACCCCCCCCCCCCCCCCCTCTCAGTTACTACATCTATATTTCCAACAATTGGTATAAGAGCTTTTGGTGCTTGCAGGAAGGGTTTTAAGGACCTAAGCTAAAGATCAGGATGTCTTACAAGAGAGAAATTCCAAGGCTTAATAGAGATAACTTTTTAGCATGGCAAGGTCTCATGAGACTTCATTTGGCTTCCAATGGTGATTCAGGATGCAAATATATTGATCAAGAATTTACTATTCCTACTAGCGCATTAACTATTGAAGACATTGTAGAGAAAAAGAACCATAACACCATGATGATAGATATTGCATCAGCCCTTAGTTATGAAGAATTTGATGAGATCAAAGACTGCACAACTACCTATGAAATGTGGAACAAGCTGAAGAAAATTTATGGTGGTGATGACAATGTTAAAAGAGTCAAAGCAGAAAGCCTAAGAGGAAAATTTGATCAGATGAAGATGAAAGAAGATGAAAACATTGCAAAATATGTTGAAAGAATCAAGGTGAGTGTTAGTGCAATTAGAGCTTCTAGAGGAAAAATTGATGATGAAACTATTATAAGTAAAGTTCTAGAACATTGCTTTGTATCTATGCAATAAGAGTATCTGCTATTCAAGAAAGAAGATGTTACAAAATCACAATATAACTTTGGATGCCTTAGTTGGAAGATTGACAACTTTTGAATTGGACAATTATGATAACTATGTTCCAACTTATAAAAATATTAAATCAGCATTTGAGGCCAAACTCTCACTTAAGAAGGGCAAGAAAATCTAGTCAGAAAGTGAAGAAGAATCAGAGGAAAGTTCAGACAGTGATCTTGAAGTTATTGAAGCATTACTTGCAAAGAAATATATTAGAGGCAGAGGTAAATACAAAGGTAAAACTCCCTTAATCTATTTTTCATGTGAAGAAATTGGTCATATTGTAGCTAGGTGCCCAAACAAACAAAGAAAAGATGAGAAGAAAGGTCACAAGTACAATGGTAAGAAGAATTTCAAGTCATTCAAGGATAAAGGTAAGAAAACATGTTTTTTGGCTAAAGATTCTGATAGTGAAGAAGAAATTGTCTTCATTACTGTAAAAGATGAATCTGATGATGATGAAGATGAGATGGCACTTATCTCTCATATAAGCAAAAATGATACTTGGATTATAGACAGTGGATGTTCACATCATATGACTGGTGACAAAACTAAGTTTGAAAATTTTGAAGACTATGATGGTGGTAGTGTAAGGTTTGGAAACAATGAACCTTGTTGTATAAAAGGAAGAGGACAAATTTCATTAAACAAAGAACTTATATGTGATAATGCATATTGGGTTGAAGGACTAAACCATAATCTTCTAATTGTAGCACAACTAATCAACAATGGACTCAAGGTTGAATTCATGAATGGCAAAGCAAGACTGCTAAATGACAAAGGAAAACTGATTGGTTCAGGCAAACAAACCAAAGATAACCTATTTTATCTTGATCTTGGTGAATGCTCATGTTTTATTGCTCAAATTGAAGAAAGTTGGTTATGGCACAAAAGGTTATGTCATGTAAATTTTGATAATATGGTGAAAATAAGAAAATTCAAGAAAGTAAGAGGTATTCCTACTTTGAAGAAACCTGATATTGGTCTATGCAAGAATTGTCAGATTGGTAAAATGGGAAAGACTAGCTTTAAAAGTAAAAACTATTAGTCTGAAGATATTTTGGATATTGTTCATACTGACTTATGTGGACCTATTGGAATTGAAATCTATAATAGAGAAAAATTCTTTATTCTCTTTGTTGATGATTACTCCAGAATGATGACTATTATGTATTTAAGAGAAAAGTCAGAAGCATTTGAGAAATTCAAATGGTATTTGGCAAGAGTAGAAAAGGAAATAGGGAAAAGAATGAAGTGCTTGAGATCAGACAGAGGTGGTGAATTCATTTCCAATGAATTCAATAATTTTTGCATTGAAAGAGGAATCAAAAGATAGGTATCAGCTCCAAGAACTCCTGAGCAGAATGGAATAGCTAAAAGGAGGAACAGATCTATCATGGATTGTGCGAGGACTCTAATGATTGAAAAGAACATTGCAATGAAATACTGGAAGGAAGCTATTAGCACTGTAGTTCATACGTTGAACTGAGTACAGTTGAGGAAAGACACATTCAAAACTCCTTATGAGTTATGGTATGGCTATAAACCCAATGTAAGTTACCTAAAAGTATTTGGTAGTAAATGTTACATCTTGAAAGAATCTAGAAAAGGAAAACTTGATGCAAAAGGTGAAGAAGGAATATTTTTGTGATATTCTTGAAAAAGTAAGGCATATAAATGTCTAAATTTGTCTACTCATAAAATCATAGAAAGTGCACATGTGAAAGTAGATGAGTTTGCAGAAAAGACTGAAGAAGAAAGAAAAAGGGTACTAGAGGATTACAGAAGATTTATTTACATTGAACCTGATATATTGCCAGACACATCTCTCAATGAGGAGACTACATCAATCGAGCCCAGTACAGTAACTGAGTCACAAGAAGAAGTTTAGACCGAGTCACAAGAAACTGAGTCTCAGCCTAAAGTTACCAAGCAAATATCTATCGAGCCCGAGCAAACTAAACCTGAAGATGACAATTCAAGAAGAAAGGAACCTGTATTGGCCAAGTATGTCAGGAAGCATCATACACCAGATCAGATTATTGGAAACAAATCAGATGGCACTATGACAAGGAATAAACTAAAAGGTACATGTTTACTTGCTGATTTTGAACCTAAAAATGTCAAAGATGCATTGGAAAATGAAAGTTGGATTGAGGCTATGAATGAAGAAATAGAGAAAATAGAGAAAAATAAGACATGGAATCTTGTACCTAGGCCTAAAGATAAAAATGTAATTGGGACAAAATGGGTATTCAGAAATAAGTTGAATGAAGATGGTCAAGTATCAAGAAACAAAGCAAGATTGGTATGTAAAGGATATTCTCAAGAAGAAGGTATAGATTATGGAGAGACTTTTTCTCCTATTGCAAGATTAGAAGGTGTAAGGACTCTACTTGCATATGCAGCACATAAAGGATTTAAGGTAAATCATATGGATATAAAATCTACATTTCTCAATGGTATTCTTGATGAAGAAGTCTACATTGAGCAACCTGAAAGTTTCATGGATCCAGACAAAAGGGATATGGTTTGCAAGTTACACAAAGCACTGTATGGTCTGAAACAAGCCCCTAGAGCATGGTATGAAAGATTACATAACTATCTAACTCAGATTAATTTTAAAAGAGCCAATCATAATAGTAATTTATACATCAAGAAGGACCAGATAAAAAAATTGTCTTGACAGAAATATTTGTAGATGATACTGTGTTTACAGGGAATGATGATTAGTGCAAAGAATTTTCAGAGCAAATGAACAAAGAATTTGAAATGTCTATGTTTGGTTAGATAAAATTCTTTGTTGGACTTCAAATTCAGCAGAGCAAGAATGGTATCTACATTACTCAGTCTAAATACATCAAGGAACTACTTAAGAAGTTTGGTATGGAAGATTCAAAACTAGTTGGTACACCCTTGTGTACTGGACTAAAGCTTACCAAAGATGATGATTCAAAAGAAGTAGATCAAACCTTATACAGATCAATGATTGGAAAATTATAGTATGTAGTACATACAAGGCCTGATATTGCCTTAGCAATTGGTATAGTAGCAAGATTCTCAGCAAAACCCAGAGAAAATCACATGATGGCAATCAAAAGAATCTTGAGGTACTTGAAAGGAACTGAAGATTATGGCTTGTGGTATAAATTTGGAGGCATTATGGACTTAAAAGTGTTTACTGATGCTGATTGGGCAGGAAACATTGATGACAGAAAGAGTACAAGTGGTGGAGTATTTTTTCTTGGCAAAAGGTTAGTATCTTGGATCAGTAAAAAGCAAAATTGCACATCCCAATCCACAGCAGAAGCAAAATACGTTGCTGCAGCAGTAAACTGCTCTAATATTGTTTGGTTCAAATAGTTATTGGAAGGCATGAAAGTTGAGATCAAAGAGCCAGTTGTTATGTTCTGTGATAATACAAGTGCAATAAATATTTCAAAGAATCTAGTAATGCATTCCAAAACCAAACACATTGCTATAAAATATCACTTTGTCAGAGAATTGGTGCAGGACAAGGAAATCAGATTGGAATATATTCATACAAAAGAACAAATTGTAGATATCTTCACCAAGCCACTACCTAAGGATGCATTCTTGTATCTAAGAGGTAAGTTAGGGGTCATTCCCCTATCCGAGGCTCACTAAATTGAGTTTTAGTAATGCATCAACTAGAGCATGTTGAAGATCAGTCAATTGATGTAGCATAGTAAAGGAATCATTGCATATGAATCAGTACTTAAGGTACATTGGTATTCAATGGAAGTGCATTATCTTTGGCATGTGTTGTCAAAGAGGGAGAGATTGCTGTTTGCTGTCATTATTTCATGAAATTTCTAAGAAAGAGATTTTTAAAAAAAGGAAGAAAAGAGGGAGAGTTTTCTGTCAGAGAGAGAAGTTTGCTGACAGAGGGAGATGCAAATCAGAATGAAGCTAAGGATATGTTCCTTATTCTATGTTTGCTGTAAAATTTCATTGTGCTATGACATATTGTGTTGCCATCAATGCCAAAGAGGGAGATTATTGGATACAATTGTCTGAAGGAGATTGTTGGAATGATTATGTGTTGTCTTTGATGTCACATAGATGTCATATCAATTGTTAGCTCAGTCGGTTAGCAAAGCAGTTCCTAGTGTCTACCGAGCTCAGTCGGTCAGCAAAGTAGTTACCAGTGTCTACCGAGACCTCTCGGGTGTCAAAAGGAAAGTATGGCAGAAAATAGTGTTAACCGAGCTTCCTCGGTTATTGAAGGAAAGTTAGTGTCTACCGAGTTCACTTGGTCTCCAAAGGATGTTGAAGAATTCATAGTACTTACCGAGTTCTCTCGGTTGCCAAAAGGAAATATTCTTCGGATTAATGTTTACCGAGCAAGGTCAGCCCAGTAAAGGATTTTGTCAATTTAAGAAATAAAGTTGGTTTATTCCAGCCGACTGTTGTAATGATTAGTAATGTTTGTAATAATTATTAGTGCTGACTTGACAATCCAAATGGTATATATATAGAAGGTCAAGTTGTGAATTATAAGCAAGCAAAAAGAAGGAAGAGAAGAATAGTATGAGTGAATTTTGAAGGATGGTTAGATATCCTTGAAGAGTAGAAGAGATATATTTGATCAGGAAGGATCTAGTGAAGCAAAACAAAGATTGGTAATCAACAATTTAGTTGCATCACTATTCAGGTCACTTCATTGTTACTTTCTTACCATTGTAGTAGTGATTTCAAAATCTCCTAACCAAGTTGGTTTAATAGCCATTTTGTAAATCCTCTAACAAGGTGACAATTCTATTGAATTATTTCAAAACCTCTTACAAGGCCACTCCTAGCAGGGTGATTAAATCCTCTAACAAGGTCACACCTAACAGTGTGTTTTGTAACCTTTTACTAGGTTGGCTCCTAACCAGGCATCACTTCAGAACAATGAAAATCAGTAACTAGTTACATTGGTGGTTTTTCCCATATTGGGTTTCCACATTAAATCTGGTGTCTCTTATGTTCATGGTATTTTCTTTATTCATGCATGTTAATCACTGATGAATGCTTAAGAATAGTTATAAATAACACTCTTTACAATTACCGAGTTTCAACATTTCACTGTATGTCAACAGTAAAAAATTTAATAGGACATCTAAGGGATCAGTGGTAATATTTTGTTGTTAACTAATTCACCCTCCCCCTCTCAGTTACTACATCTATATTTCCAATAGAAAATTGAAGTTCTTGGTTTTGATGAGATGAGAGATTCTTATGAGTTTGACCCTGATTTTTCTAAGGTGTGGAGAAAGTGCAGAGCATCTATTCAAGATCAACAAGACACTAAATGGGATGAATATTTTATTCAAGAAGGTATGTTGTTTAAAGGTATTCAATTATGTATACTGAGAAATACTATTGGCCACATTTGTATAAAGATGTTCAGAAATTTATGAAAAGTTGTGGAATTTTTCAAGTTGCAAAAGGAGTAAGTCAGAATACTGGATTGTATGTGTTGGTTGTGGATTATTCCCTATGATCTTCAACTTGTAGATTTACACTTTGGTGGATAATGTAAATGAAACTCTGACTCTATCACCACTCCAAAGTCCATAAGGAAAAGGGCCAACTGACAAGGATCAAAGGATCCTTCTGCACTTTGAGCTTCAGTGCTTAGGCGGGTTTACCCTTGACTCACTTCTCTAAAGGAGTCTAAAACAATATTCCATTATATCTCATATAAGATAGTTAAAGATTTATTAAATGATGTTTGTGTTTATAGTTGTTAACTATGCATACCTCAAGAGGAGGGACCAGTGCCTTATCCCAGGGCTTAGAGTCACCTAACTATATACCTCAACTGAATACCTCAAATCAAACACAATAGAATCCAAGGTAATTGCTTTTCCTATTACCCCTTTCCCTCAAGCACAAGGACATCAAATTCTACACCTGACTGCAAACTCACTAAATTCACCTACAAGACTTTAATCCTAACTTTGTTAGGAACTCAAAGATAAATTCAAAATACTCTTTGTTTACCATATGTTAGCACACTTTGTGAAACTAACATATATGAGCTCAGAGACAAGCAAGAAGACATACACAAGATACAAGATTAGGATTTAAAATGTTCTCATTAATGCAATTAGGATCAACATACAATCAGAATGATACCAAGATCAAAAAAGTCACAAAATCAGACTTCTATCAGTATATTACAGTAAAAAATCAGGGACCAAAAGCAACAAGATTTTGGAACCATTACAAAATTTGAAAATTCTGTAACTTATACCACTAGTTGCCTTGGGATCCTCAAGATTGGATGCAACAAGCTTCAGATAGCTAGGGTTAGGCTCTCAACCACCCAACCTACTGGAAATGGTCTAAAAAGTTATTACAGGGGCAGGAAACATAGGAAACCAGAAAAGAGGAAATTCCTGAACTGATCCACAATCATGAAATTCTTCTCTACAGGTACAGGGGATCATAAAATTGGGCTCAAAAGGACACCCTACAACATGCCTTAAGCACACAACCATTGCGGTACAAGCTCTACAAATGATCCAACCACACCCTGGACCACACCACCAATAGCAAACCAGTCATTTCTCACCAAACAGGGTCATGTCTGCAATGAATTCCATAAATTTTAGTACTTTTTGGTCGCTGGAAGTTCTTAGAAAATTTTGAATTTGAATCACAATGGCTAAATCCTTGGTGCCTGCAGAGAATGACGGCCCACGTTCAAACTGAGACTAGCTTTAAAACACAACCGTCTGATCAAACCTCCTTCGCAGCTTTATGATTTTCCTCTAAAAGTGGCCCCACTAGACTTAGCAAATTGGTGACAAAGGACCTTCACCAATTCTTGAAATATTTCATGCCTTCGCTAAAAAACTTAGTGACTTCCCGACTACCATTTGTGCAATCGCCCAACAAACTAGTGAATTGCCTTTTCTTCTCATGAATATGTGAACACATTAAATTTGTCGGCACTGTTAACTTCTTTATCCACTCCACCAAACACTAGACTGCACTTGGGCACGCCAGATGCCACATGTCACTATTTCATTTGAAGTTCACACTCGGTCATACTGACATGAGACCCACTTTCCTTAGGCATCAAGATGAATGGCTGGAATAAGATCTCATAGCTCTGACAAATCCCATGAGAACTTACGCCAGCCGTAGGATCCATCCTTTTCGCAGACCCCTCTGACAATGACCCCACTTCAAACACACCCATCGGCACCCAATCAGATGGTGGGCGCATGATCGCATGGGGTGAGAATATTCCATGTGATCACATGCCGATCGTAGATCTTTTTATCTCTAAAACTGGGCCCCACTAACAAGTCTGACAAGTCACCGCCACATGGACCAATCAGACGTGAGCTTTACCTTTTAGAGGATCAGATGGTTGTCACAAAAGTGTGAAAAATAAACCTTGTGCATCTTCACCATGTGAACTTGCGGCAACCATCAATCCTATCTGAACTTTAACCGTGCTGGAAGCATGAGAAGAGACAAACCGCCAAACACCCAGTGACTACGCGACTAACTATTTGCAAGTTCATGAGATGTTAGCAGATAACTACCAATCTTTCAGAGATCATGTGACTAATAGTCGCTGAGTCGCTGGATAGAAGATGTAATTGCCCAGAGACTTGGAGAATCAGCAACAAGAAACTTTGAAGGACTGGGCTCCACCATCCATCGCAAATGCATAGTTAAGACCAAGGTCAAAAACACACAAGATTTTTGACTTAGAGAAAGACCGTAAACACATAGAGTTTTTGATGCCAAAGGATAAGTGCACAAAAGGAGGAAGCATAGGGTTGAAAATAATAAAGGCCGAAAACACACAGATCGAAAACATCATGGACTTTTAGAAACACTGTGGGTTTTCGACACTATGGCAAATTTTGAAAATATTTCCAGCAGACCTCAAAATTCAAATAACTTTTTGGATTTAGCAATTCAGCACGTGTGTATTGGGCTAGAGCTTGGTGACAACGCAAGGAACACAGGGCAGGACACAAACCATGAAACATTTGTAGGGAGGAGGCCATTTTCAAAGGATTTTGCTATGATAGAAAAATGGCCTAATAGTGGCTCTGTTTGGGGATGCATGTCTCTCCCAGGTGTGGCAAGGACTTAGAATCACTAGTTAAAGTAGACCATCCCACAAGACAAAATTTTAGAGAGCAAGGAACAAGCAGGGCAAGACAAGCAACAGGACCAGAACTGACAAACCAGGGCAAAACAGGGCAGGGGCAAGCAACCTATATACATAAATTTACAATATTCACAAAAGGCTCAGGGGTTCAAAACTTTTGATCAAGTCTTTCCTCTATCAAACAAGTAATTTTCATCTCCACTTAGCCAAGGAAAGCTGAAAATACATTTCTCATCCATCCTGCCAAAAACATTGTGATCCACATTCAACACATTATATAAAAAATGATCACCATACTCACCATCATCTAGGGAGGTAGTGTCACTAAACTGTTAGGAATGAATGCAAAGTATTTTGGGAGTCATTCTGTAGCAGTTGTTGTTGCATTCATGACTTGGATTGTCATTGATGTCAACACAGTGATATTCTAGATATTAGCAAGAAAGTAGGTACAGTTTTGTTTTGTGCACATGTTGTATTGTAGATTGGATTTTTTGTATTTGATGGTATGTTCTTTGGTGTGTTATTAACCTATGGTTAATAGCACAAAAAGAAATTCATTCATTTGTGAGAGTTATGAGCATTTTGGTGAAAGCGGTATTTAGACAATGTTTCTGTGAAGTGATGTTCAGAAATCAGAGGATATCTCTTAGCTGGGATGGAATCTAATTTTGTGTAGTTAAAGGGATGTTGGAGACTCATTAATGATGACATGGTTCACATTGAAAACTTTGAAGATATGTTTGGAGAAAGTTACAGTATTTGGAAGCTGACAGTTTTATGTGAATTCTGTGTGTAGCGTGTAGAATTTATTATTTTGTAATTGAGGACCGACTCATTTGTAATTATTTGAGTTTGGTATATAAGAAGGAATTTTTTCCTTGTTGTAATGTGTACTATGAATATTGTGATGTGAATATATGCATGAAGTGAAGAAAAGAGCTAATTCAGTGATGAAGACTTGTGAGTACAGAGATTTGGAATTGTGATCTTGTGTAGCAAAGAGTGCAGTTTTGCCATAGTGTGAAGGAGGTAATATATTTCATATTATTCTACTGAATAATTCTAAGATCTTTTGGACAGTGGGTTCAGAGATCTTGCCTTGAAGCTGTTTGGGCAGTGGGTCCTTCTGTCTTCCATAAACTCTTAACTGGGTTAGAATCTTTTAATAGGGATTCAAAATCTCCTAACAGGGATTTATATGTACTGAATGTATTTCATAAAAGTCCTAACAGGGTCCATCCTCTAACAAGTAACTTTCATATTGGTGCATCATTCCCACCGGGGTTTACTCTTTTCAAGAGGTTCCCTCGTCAACATATCTTGTGTTATTGTGGAATTGTGTATGATTATTTTTCTATAGTTGATCAGTACATTGATTACATTGTTTAAAGCAGTTGAATGGTTAAATTATTTGATAACTGATTCACCCCCCCCCCCCCTCTCATTTATCTTGGGGATCTTTACTTTCTAACAATTGGTATTAGAGCAGCAGGTCCTTGAAAGAAAAGTTTAACAACTTAAGGAGATCCATGGTGAATTTTAGAAAAGAAAGCCCTAAGTTTGATGGAGTAAATTTTGACAGTTGGAAGGAAAAGATGAAGACACATCTATTGTGTTTAGGACCAAGTTATTGGTTGATTACAAAGAATGAGAAGACTATCATTGAGGAAGACAATCTAGAGATAAGAACTAAAGATGAACTAGATCTATTCATGTCAAACATACTTGCAAGAGAAGCACTTTTGTTAGCACTACTGGATAATGAATATAGTCAGGTAAGATGTTTGAAAACATCTCATGCAATTTGGAAAGCTTTACATTCTACTTTTGAAGGTGATGAACATGCAAAGAAGGCTAGATTACATAATTGGATTTGTGCATTTGAAGATATTAGAATGATGGAAGATGAATCTATTAGAAGCTATATTGGTAGGATGTCTGAGATTGTAACAGGAATAAAGTCTTGTGGGGGTGATAAGACAAAGAATGAAGTGATATGGAAAATTCTAAAAACTTTGACACCAGTATTCAAGTAGAGAACGCAGATGATTGAACAAGTGATACCTTGTACATCAAAATTTTCAAGAAAGACTCTTCTTGGAAGATTAGAAACAACAGAGATGAACTTGTGATTATCAAGAGAGCTACCTAGAATGGAAACAACATTCAATGCTCTTAACATTAGACCTACAAGGAGTACTAGTGTGAATGGAGATTATACCAATAGTAGCAGATTTGAGGAAGATAAGAAGATTGAAGAAGGTATTGCATTACTTGTAAAAAGAGAACCAGATGGTAAGAAAATCTTTAAATGTTGGACTTGTCAAGAATATGGTCATTTTGCATCTAAATGTCCTAAAAGAGTTAAGAAGTATAGAAGCAACTTTAAAGCTAGAAGATCTAAAGAATGTTATTATGCAAATGATGAAGATCTTGAAGCAGGAATTGAAAAACATTTAAGTGACAGTGATAATGATAACTTTGAGGAAATAGGATTTGTATCAATTAAAGAAGAAAGTTTTGAATCTGATAAAAGGGAAGAAAAAGAATTAGTTTCACAAGTTGAAAAGAAATTTGATTGGATTATAGACAGTGGTTGTTCACATCATATGACTGCAGATAAAAGAAAGTTTGTTAAGTTAGATAATTATGATGGAGGAATTGTTAGGGTTGGTAACAATGCACCTTGTTTGATTAAGGGTATAGGATCTATTACTCTTGATGGAAAGACTAACACTGATGATGTTTACTTTGTTGATGGATTGAGACATAATCTACTAAGTGTTGGAAAATTGGCTGATAAGGGTTATCAAGTTTGGTTTTCTGAGAAAAATTGTGCGATAAAAGATAAAGATGGAAATTTAATTGGAAAAGGATCTAGAACCAGAGGTAATGTATTTTAGTTGAATCCCACTAAGATGACATGTTTGATAACTAGGATTGATGATAGTTGGTTATGGCATAAAAGGTTTTGTCATATAAACTTTGATAATATTGTCAAGGTGAGAACTACACTTGCGGTAAGAGATTTACCTAGAATTATGAAACCTACTAACATGATTTGCAAAGAATGTATGATGGCAAAGCAGAAAAGGAATTCATTTCCCAACAAGAAGTTCACATTGACAAAGAAGCTAGAGATTGTTCATACAGACTTGAGTGGTCCTACTAGGACTAGAGGATTCTATGGAGAAAGGTATTTTATGATTCTTGTTGATGATTTTACAAGAATGATGTGGATTGCATTTTTGAAAGAAAAATTTGAAGCATTTGATAAATTTAAGATCATGAAAAGAAAAATTGAGAATGAATCTGGAATGAAGATTAAGTGTCTAAGATCTGATCGAGGTGGTGAATTTACATCTAGAGAGTTTAACACCTTTTGTGAAATGAATGGTATTAAGAGACAACTTTCAGCCCCTAGAACACCAGAACAAAATGGTATTGCAAAAAGAAGGAACAGGTCAATAATTGAAGCAGCAAGAGCTATGTTGTTTGAAAATGATTTGGCTAAGACTTTTTGGAGAGAAGAAATGAACATAGTAGTATACACTATGAACAAAGTACAAATCAGAGCAGATACAAACAAGACACCTTATGAATTATGGTTTGGGCATACACCCTCAGTTAAGTATTTAAAAATTTTGGAAGTAAATGTTATATAAAGAGAGATGATGATATAGGAAAGTTTGATCCTAGAAGTGATGAAGGAATATTTCTTGAATATTCTTTAAAAAGAAAAGCATATAGATGTTATAACAAGAAACTAAGACTATTGTTGAAAGTGCAAATGTAAAAGTTGATGAGAAGTTTAAAATTCAGGAAAGAATGCTTGATTATGAATCTGATGGAGAAGCACAACCTTAGCCTAACATTGAAAATGCAGAATTGTTTTTTGAAACTAACAGTGATTTGCTGAATGAAAGTCATACTGAAGAAAATAGAGAAGAAAACAGAGAAGAAAATAGAGAAGAAAGCAGAGAAGAATCTACACTCAGAACAAGATCAGTAACTATGACACCTAACAGGTATACTTCAAGACATCACCCTGTTGAGTAAGTTATTGGAAGTTTAGATAGAGGAGTTTTGACTTGAAATAAGGTACATTTATGTTTGATTTCTCAAATTGAACCTAAGACTACTAATGAAGCTTGTGAAGATGAACATTGGATTAATTCTATGAAAGAAGAACTAGAGAAAATTGAAAAAAACAAGACATGGGAATTGGTCCCTAGACCTAAAGACAAGAATGTGATTGGAACAAAGTGGGTATTCAGAAACAAGATGAATGAACAAGGAGAAGTGATAAGAAACAAAGCAATATTGGTATGTAAAGGATATTCACAACAAGAAGGAATTGACTATGAAGAAACTTTTGCACCTATGGCTAGACTTGAAGTAGTGAGAATGTTTCTAGCATATGTAACTTACAAGAAATTCAGAGTGTATCAGATGGATGTGAAGTCAGCATTTTTAAATGGTGAATTGGAAGAAGAAGTCTACATTGAGCAGCCTGAAGGTTTTCCTTTGACACAGAAGGAGATATGGTATGTAAGTTAAAGAAAGCTTTATATGGATTAAAAAAGCACCTAGAACCTGGTATGCAAGATTGGATAAGTATTTATTGAAATTGGGATTTATAAAAGGAACAACAGATAGTAACTTATACACAAAAGAAATTGAGAATGGTTTTTTGGTTATAGTTATATTTGTTGATGATATTATCTTTGGAGGAGAAGATGAAGCTAGTGACAAATTTGCAGATGAAATGAAGACTAAATTTGAGATGAGCATGATTGGAGAAATGAAATATTTTTTGGGATTACAGATAACACAAAGCAAGGAAGGTATATTTGTAAGTCAGACTAAGTATTTGAATGACTTATTGAAAATATTTGGAATGGAAGATTCTAAACCTATTGGAACACCTATGGTAACCGGACATAAGTTATCTAGCAAAGATGAGACACCAGTAGTTGAGCAAAAAAAGTACAGATCTATGATTGGAGGATTGCAGTACTTGACACATACAAGACCTGATATAGCACATTCAGTGGGGATTGTAGCAAGATTTCAAGCAGAACCTAGAGAATCACATTATGTAGTAGTAAATAGGATACTGAGGTATCTGAAAGGAACAATGGATTATGGATTATGGTATGAGAATTTTGATGATTTTACTTTATGTGCCTATACTGATGCAGATTGGGGAGGCAACATTGATGACAAGAAAAGAACCAATGGTGGAGCCTTTTTTCTTGGAGGAAAATTAGTCTCTTGGCTAAGTAAGAAGTAGAATTGTACTTCACAAAGCACAACAGAAGAAGAATATGTTGCAGCAACACATAATTGTAATCAGATTATTTGGATGAAGCAGATGTTGAAGGATATTGGATTAAAGTTTGATGAGCCTATTGTTATACATTGTGATAACACTAGTATAGTGAGTATGTCAAAAAATCCTATTTTACATACTAAGACTAAACATATTGAGATCAAGTATCATGTTGTAAGAGAGAAAGTTGCAGAAAAAGAAGATTGGAGTACATAAATACAAAGGAGTAGATAGAAGATATATTTACAAAGCCTTTACCTAAGGATACATTTGTGTATTTGAGAGGTATGCTTTGGGTTATGCCCCAACCTATTTTTGAGAATTGATGCAGATGATTGCACCCGTCCAGTGGTATATGAGCCTTATCTTTCTTCTGGATTGGATGTTGGAACTTCCTTTATGGGGGAGTTTATGAGCTGAGTCATGAGGACTCTTGTTATTGTATTTTTTTGAAAAGTGTCTTTTGAAATTAAGTTTTTGTTGACTTAGTGATGGAATTTATATCATTGATGTCAATGGGGGAGAGATATACATGAAAAACATTGTGGATTGTATGAGAGAGATAAATAGGAAAATGAAGGAAGATTTGATTTGATATTTTGTAGTGATGTTGTAGTATTGGATTTTTGGAACATTGGATGTTTTTATTCTATGTTGCCATCAATGCCAATGGGGGAGATTGTTAAGAGTGAATGAAAAGTATTTTGGCAGTCATTCTGTAGCAGTTGTTGTTGCATTCATGACTTGGATTGTCATTGATGTCAACATAGTGATATTCAAGATATTAGCAGGAAAGTAGGTACAATTTTGTTTTGTGCACATGTTGTATTGTAGATTGGATTTTGCATAGTTGATGGTATTTTCTTTGGTGCGTTATTAACCTATGGTTAACAACGCAAAAAGAAATTCATTCATTTGTGAGAGTTATGAGCATTTTGGTGAAAACAATGTTTAGACAGTGTTTCTGTGAAGCGATGTTTAGAAATCAGAGCATATCTCTTAGCTGGGATGGAATATGATTTTTCATAGTTAAGAGGATGTTGGAGACTCATTAATGATGATGTGGTTCATAGAAAAAACTTTGAGGATATGTTTGGAGAAAGTTACAGTATCTAGAAGTTGACAATTTTATGTGAATTCTGTGTGTAGCGTGTAGAATTTATTATTTTGTAATTGAGGATCGACTCATTTGTAATTATTTGAGTTTGGTATATAAGAAGGAATTTTTTCCTTGTTGTAATGTGTACTATGAAGATTGTGATGTGAATATATGCATGAAGTGAAGAAAAGAGCTAATTCAGTGATGAAGGAAGACTTGTGAGTACAGAGATCTGGAATTGTGATCTTGTGTAGCAGAGAGTGCGGTTTTGGCACAATGTGAAGGAGGTAATATATTTCATATTATTCTATTGAATAATTCTAGGATCTTTTGGATAGTGGGTTCAGAGATCTTTCCTTGAAGCTATTTGGGCAGTGGGTCCTTCTGTCTTCCATAAACTCTTAACCGGGTTAGAATCTTTTAACAGGGATTCAAAATCTCCTAATAGGGATTTATATGTACTAAATGTATTTCATAAGACTCCTAACAGGGTTCTTCCTCTAACAAGGAACTTTCATATTAGTGCATCATTTTGTGGGCATCATTCCCACCGGGGTTTACTCTTTTCAAGAGGTTCCCTAGTCAACATATCTTGTGTTATTATGCAATTGTGTATGATTATTTTTCTATGGTTGATCAGTATATTGATTACATTGTTTAAAGTAGTTGAATGGATAAATTATCTGATAACTGATTCACCCCCCCCCCCTCTTAGTTATCTTGGGAATCTTTACTTTCTAACATAAACTACCATGAATACTGATCACTTTGTGACATTGAAACATCACACTCTTCATTATCACTGACTTGCTGAAAAATAAAACACTGCTTCTCAATCCCATGACTGGAAACATTTACAAATTGCTCATTAGTCTTCAAAAAGGAATAAACCAGTTCTATCTCTTCACTTTTCAAACTAAGGTAGTACCTCTCAAAATAAAAATCTGATTGCATGAAGTTGGGAACATCTTGCTGATCACAAATTACATCAGCATCTTCTAAAAGGGAACAAGTATTATTAGCTAATGACTTATTAGTCATTTGTAAATATAAGAAAGCCCCTTCAGACTTACCACATTTTCTAGCATCAGAATGTAAACAAGGACCACTAACATTAGGCTCTTGAAAAAATGAGTCCACACTAGCACACATATCACCATACTCATAAGATGCAACATCATCATTTAAAACTCTGTCATTCATGGAAGAAAAAAATTTTGATTTCTCATAGTAGGAAGATAATATGCTATTATTTATATCTAGTTCACCTGAATCTGCAACCTCCATGTCCTCTTCAAACAATGGATTGATAATTCCATGTAACAATCCTCTTTGATCATTATGACAAAAATGGGCTGATCATCATCAGAATCCTCATCATATAAGGCATTGGTAAACACCTTAAACTCACTACCCATTTTATTTTCGTGGAGACTCTCAGCATAGGAAGAAAGATCAGAACCATATGAAGTTTTACAGTCATCATCACCATATTCAAACCGATTTGTACAATGCAAAAATTGAGATGCATTTTCATCTTCAGATTTAGAGAAAGAAATCATACCTTCACTTCCAAATGAACTTTCACATTCATTATTACTTTCTTCTTCCCATGTCACATTTGACTCATATGAAGACACCTCAGCATCACTGCCTTCATCATTCTCTCTGCTAGTGCTGCATACATCATCCTCATCTGAGACAGGGGGTAAAAAATATTGTCCCACAACATCTTGTGTAAAGTATTCATAGTAGGGACTACCATCAACAACAGATTCCTTTTCTATTTCTTGATGATCACAAGTTCCATCATCAGCACCAACATCACAAGATTCATCATTCTTAAATGAACCCATCCATTTCTTAACTTTTTCTAGTGCTACATTTCTAATAGAGGTAGTCCAACCAACTGATTCAGGCATACGAAGCACTAAAAACATTTTAGTATACTAGAAATCTTGAAGCTCAATACCCATAAGAAGTTCATCACAAGCTATAAGAAATTTCTTATAGTATGAGTGGGATGACCCTTCTTTCCATTCCCCTATTGCACATCTTAAAATCCTTGTACAAGTTTGTTGGATCCTTTAAATTATTAGATAAATGTTTCTTTCTCTATCAACATTTCTAAGGTCTGACTGATAACACCCAGACCTAGAAACATCATCCTAATCTATCAAAGCTAGAAACTCCATTTAATGTATTGACAACATAATACAACTTGTTCTCATGACAATACTTTTGTTCAAACCCATGCAACCAATGAATTTATTAAACCTCAACATATTTCTGATACTCATTAAAAAACTAAAACTTTTATCCAGAAATATGATCAAACCTTCAAGACTGACTTCCCTTTTCAACAGTGACTTGTTCACCTAATTAGGGACTATTCTTGCTTAATGAAATAAGATTACTTGGAGATGTTGTGAATGCTGCAAAATATTGATCTAAAGTCTCGTCCAAACCACCTTTAAAATATTGGTAGAGCCGCCACCTCTTTGCAGAGGAAAAATCTAAAAAAGCTGAGGACCTCTTCAACTCTGAACCTTCTTCTAAACCAACAATCACAAGACAACCTCATAGGATAACTGCTTGTTAGGATTGCAAATATATCACACTTGTTATAAAACACTGACCAAATAGAGACTCAGAGTCACCACTCAACACTTAGTGAGAAAATATTACAAATGTATTTTGTTCATTTGACTCTGTAACTTCAACCAAGACCCTGGGATGATCCAACCAAGCAAGGAAGCTTGCTATCTTTTACCTCTTCCCCAGCAGAGTCACCATTTTGTTGGTTGTGGATTATTCCCTATGATCTTCAACTTGCAGATTTACATTTTGGTTGATAATGTAAATGAAACTATGACTCTATCACCACTCCAAAGTCCACAAGGAAGAGGGCCAACTGACAAGGATCAAAGGATCCTTCTACACTTTGAGCTTCAGTGCTCAGGTGGGTGTACCCTTGACTCACTTCTCTAAAGGAGTCTAAAACAATATTCTATTATATCTCATATAAGATTGTTAAACATTTATCAAATGATGTTTTTGTTTGTAGTTGTTAACCATGCATACCTCAAGAGGAGGGACTAGTGCCTTATCCTAGGGCTCAGAGTCACGTAACTATATACCTCAACTGAATACCTCAAATCAAACACAATTGAATCCAAGGTAAGTGCTTTGCCTATTACCCCTTTCCCTCAAGCACAAGGACATCAAATTCTACACCTGACTGCAAACTCACTAAATTCACCTACAAGACTTTAATCCTAACTTTGTTAGGAACTCAAAGATAAATTCAAAATACTCTTTGTTTACCATATGTTAGCACACTTTGTGAAACTAACATATATGAGCTCAAAGACAAGCAAGAAGACATACACAAGATACAAGATTGGGATTCAAAATGTTCTCATTAACACAATCAAGATCAACATACAATCAAAATGATACCAAGATCAGAAAAGTCACAAAATTAAACTTCTATCAGTATATTACAGTCAAAAACCAAGGACCAAAAGCAACAAGTTTTTGGAACCATTGCAAAATCTAAAAATTCTGCAACTTATACCACTAGCTGCCTTGGGATCCTCAAGATCAGATGCAACAAGCTTCAGATAGCTAGGGTCAGGGTCTCAACCACCCAACCTACTAGAAATGGTCTAAAAAGTTATTACAAGGGCAGGAAACACAAGAAACCAGAAAAGAGGAAATTCTTGAACTGATCCACAATCATGAAATTCTTCTCTGCAGGTATAGGGGATCATAAAACTAGGCTCAAAAGGACACCCTGCAACATGCCTTGAGCACACAACCACCATGGTACAAGCTTTGCAAATGATCCAACCACACCCTGGACAACACCGTAAATAACAAACTAGTCATTTCTCACTAAACAGGGTCATTTCTGTAATGAATTCCATAAATCTTAGTACTTTATGGTCACTAGAAGTTCTCAAAAAAAATTGAATTTGAACCACAACGGATAAATCCTTGGTGCCTACAGAGAACAATGGCCCACGTTCAAACTAAGACCAGCTTTAAAACACAACCGTTCAATCAAACCTCCTTCACAGCTTGATGATTTTCCTCTAAAAGTGGCCCCACCAGACTTAGCGAATTGGTGACAAAGGACCTTCACCAATTCATGAAATATTTCATGCCTTCACTAAACAACTTAGCGACTTCCCGACTACCGTTCGCACAATCACCAAAAAACTAGTAAATTGCCTTTTCTTCTCGCGAATGCATGAACACATTAAATTTGTTGGCACCATTAACTTCTTTATCCACTCTGCCAATCTCTAGACTGCACTTGGGCCCGCCAGATGCCACATGTCACTATTTCATTTGTAGTTCACACCTAATGATACTGACACGGGACCCACTTTCCTTAGGCATCAAGATGAATGGCTGGCATAAGATCTCATAGCTTTGACAAATCCCATGAGAACTTACGCCGGCCATAGGATCCATCCTTGTCACAGACCCCTCTGACAATGGCCCCACTTCAAACACACCCATCGGCACCCAATCGGATGGTGGGTGCATGATTGCATGGGGTGAGAATATTCCATGCGATCACACGCTGACTGTAGATCTTTTTATCTCTGACACTGGGCCCCGCTGACAAGTCTGACAAGTCACCACCACATGGACCAATCGGACATGAGCTTTACCTTTTAGAGGATCGAACGGTTGTTGCAAAAGTGTGAAAAATAAATCTCGTGCATCTTCACCTTGCGAACTTGCGACAACCATCGATCCTGTCCAAACTTTAACCATGCTGGAAGCAGGAGAAGAGACAAACCACCAAGCACTCAGCGACTACACGACTAATTGTTTGCAAGTTCATGAGATATTAGCAAATAACCGCCAATCTTTTAGAGATCACGTGACTAACAGTCGCCGAGTCGCTGGATAGAAGATGTAACCACCCAGAGACTTGGAGAATCAGCGACAAGAAACTTTGAAGGACTGGGCTCCACCATCCATCACACCTACGCAGTTAAGACCAAGGTTGAAAACACACAAGATTTTTGACATAGAGAAAGACCAAAAAGACACAGATTTTTTGACACCAAAGGATAAGCACACAAAAGTAGGAAGCACAGGGTCAAAAACAACAAAGGCCAAAAACACATAGACTGAAAACATCATGGACTTTTAGAAACACTGTGGGTTTTCAACACTGTGGCAAATTTTGACAATATTTGCAGTAGACCTCAAAATTTGAATAACTTTTTGGATTTGGTGAGTCAGAATGTGTGTATTGGGCTAGAGCTTGGTGACAACATAAGGAACATAGGGCATGACACAAACCATGAAACATTTGCAGGGAGCAGGCCATTTTCAAAGGATTTTGCTATGACAGAAAAATAGCCTAACAGTATGTACCCATTGTTGTACTTGACAAACCTTGGATTGACATTAGTATGGATTTTTTTCTTGGCTTACCAAAGATAGTAAGAGGTAATGATTCTCGGTATGTGCAGGATCATGGTATGCCAAAAAGTGGCGATGTGAAAAAAAAGTCCTAATTGATAGACTTTTTGAAAAACAACTATAACTTTCAAACAATATAACATTTTTGAAATAGATACTTTACATGTTATTATTCATTTTAAGTACTCTGGTTTAATTCATTTGATCAATACTGTGGTTTATGTTTTTGATAGGGGAAGAGTTAGACTTGGTGATTATACTGTTAATCTATTATATTTTCTTTGACTAGTTCCATTAATGTGCTACTAGTCCTTTTTTCCTCGGGCCAGCACCCTCTTGCTGCTTTATCTATCAAAAAAAATTTTGAAATATGAAATATACATCACATTATATGCTTCACCTTATATAATAATAATAAACAATTATTCCAATTTGATGAAGTTTAGACTAAGTTAAGGTAGTCAGAAATGAGAGTTTTTATATTCAGGAAAATTTGTAGCAGGAAAATCATAATTAATTAATTACTTGGAAAATAAATACAAGAAAATATACATCACATTTGGGCATGAGTCTACTACTTTTATCTACAATCTTATAAAAAAATACTATCATTTGATTTTGTTTAATGTGGTCAGACATACACCTACTTTTTATCTTTCTAGTCCTGATTGATAAACTTATTGAAAAGTAGCTATAACTTTCAAAATGTATAACATTTTTGAAATCCAAAACATGTGTCACATTCTATTATTTTCCAACTACAAGAAAAATAAAAAAAAGTTTTCAATTTGACAAATTTTAGACTAAGTTAACGTGGTCAGACATGAGAGTTTTTGTATTATGGAAAAGTTGTAGAATAAAAATCATAATTAATTATTTACTTGGAAAAAAATTACAAAAAAATATGTGTCACATCTGGACATGAGTCTACTACTTATATATAGAATCTTGTAAAAAAAAATTGTCATTTGATTGTGTTTAAGGTGGTCAGACATACACCTACTTCTTATTTTTTCCTAAATTTTTTGTACTACTACATTACAATTTGAAGTTTTAACATATAGAATAATGTTTTTTCAAAAAAGGCCTACTATCTTAGAAACTAAATTCAATTTTATATAGATTCTCTTCTTACATATTTTTGATATAATATTTATAACTTGTACAAATTTTTATGTCAACTTGCCTAAACTTGATTTTCTAAATTTTTATTGCCACTTAAGAGACTAGTTTGGCATACCATGATTGTGCACACACCCTTCTATATTTGTTGTTGTGGATAGATTTTCTAAGATGGCACATTTTATGCCTTGTCGAAAGACATCAGATGTAGTACATGTAGCAGATCTTTTCTTTAAGGAAATTGCTAGATTGCATAGATTACCAAGGAGTATTATCTCTGACTGAGACAGTAAGTTTGTTGGATACTTTTGGAAGACCCTTTGGAAGAAGTTTGGCATTGAGTTGAAATATAGTTCTACATTTCACCCAAAAACTAATGGATAGACTGAAGTTGTGAACAAAAGTTTGGGAAATCTTTTGAGATGTTTAGTTGGTGACACACTAAGTAATTGGGATTATGTACTGGCACAAGCAGCATTTGCATACAATAATTCAGTGAATAGGAGTATTGGAAAGACACCATTTGAGATTGTGAATGGAACACAGCTAAGAGGTATATCTAATTTGAGAGACATTAATGATGAAAGTAAGAGAAGTGCTGAAGGAGTAAAATTTGCTAAGTACATGAAGACATTGCATGAAGATGTGAAGTTGAAGCTGGAAGAGAGTAATTAGAAATACAAAGATAGAGCTGATTGATTAAGGACACATAAGAATTTTGATGTTGGGGATTAAGTGATGGTTCATTTGAAGAAAGGTCAATTTCCTATTGAAATATATGGGAAGCTGAAGATGAAAAGGTTTGGACCTTGCAAGATTTTCAAGAAATTTGATAGTGGAAATGCATGTGAAATTGAGTTACCTGATGACATGGACATATCACCTATTTTCAACATTGCTGATTTGTATAAGTATTATGAACCTGATGAAGGCATGATAGTACCGATGGAATATCCTAAGAAGCAGAATGAAAAAGTTGAACAGATTTTGGAGCAAAGAATTCGCAACAATACAAGAGGAAAATAATATATGGAGTATCTGGTAAAGTGGAAGAATAGACTGATTGAAAATAGTTCATGGATTTAATAGTCTAAATTGGATGTATCTTATATCATACCTACCAAATGATTCAGAGAATCATTTAAAAATAACCCCAGGTGTCTGATGAAGGAGCATCTTAGGTCCTTAGCAATCGTGTGTCACCAAAAACATTTTGGAGTTTGTCTGTACTGCTCAATTTCTTCTTTGACTGAGTTGGTCAGTAGTTGGTCAATTTCCTTTGGTTACCGAGTGTGGTTGGTTATCTCCTAGGTGGTTGGTTGTTTCATTGGCACTCGAAGATGCTTGTCTATTGCTCGATTATCCTTGCTTACTGAGTAGTTTCTGTTGAGTTTCTGTTGAGCCGACTTGTGCATTTATTATGGGTCATAGATTTAATGTTGGAATCCATCATTGGGAGGTGTGTGGTCCCAGATCTGACCATTCCTTCTGTTGATTGTGGATCTGAAGGTCGACTTAGTTCGGTAGACTCTTGTATAAATGTAGTTGTTTGGTTGTAGTTTAGGAGACAGTTCTAGATAGAAGCAAGAAAATAATAGATTAGAGATGGTTGGCAGATCCTCGCATGTTTGAGGACTTTTGTAATTCATTATAATATCTGGCCCTAACTAGGAAGGCCTTACATCCTAGCATTTATGATTCTATTTGGTAAAATTTAATGAAAGATCCTACATTCTCTCTCTCACGGTTGTGTGTTGTTGCTTCCGCGTGTTGTTGAACAGGGTGGATCATTAGGGTGTGTCATTGTTTGGCCCCTCTTGACCCTGCCTTGCATCAATAGTATTATTAATAAAGTTATAAGTATTCATGAGGATGTTCTTAGGAAGAATGTTGAGCTAGTAAAATCTCTTTAGTCTATTGGGGTTGATTGCCCCTATTTTTTCTATCTTTGGTATGTAGTCTGTTTAGCGTTTGGTTAGCTATTGGGTGTAGACTATTCATTGTTGTTATTTCTCTTTGTTGAATTTGGGTTTAGTTTTAATCAAAAGAAATGTTTGATCCTTATATTCACATATTACAAACATAATAATCGTTAGTATAGTTATCTTCAAGCACTAGTCACCTATGTGGTCATACCTATCTGGTGATATATTTTGGGTGTAATTTTTCTTTTTTTTGTAGATCAAACTCAAGGTAGACAAACTTGAAAGCTCTAATTGGGCTATGAAGTCTATCAACAACTTAACTTGTCTTGCAAAATCAAAGCTCCTATCATCTCATAGTTGTAGACACACAAAAAACATGACTACTAGTATTAGTTTGTGGAAAAAAATTAATGTTGTGAAATGATTCTTTGGATTTACTATGTTCCCTCTTAGATCGGAACTTACTTTTTATAGAAAATAAAACTAACCATGGATAATTTCAAAACTTTTAGTAATACAAACTACAAATAATGTTAGCCATAAGGTTTTTAATATATTAGTAGGCATATTTTTTTTTTTTTAGGTTTTGTATTTTGAGATACAATATATTATACTGGGAGGTTAAAATATGAATTTTTTATTAGTGTTGATTTCAAAATAGATTCTTAATAAATTGATGTATTGGAAATTTCTAGAAAAGAAGATTCAAATAAAGAGAGAAAAAATTACATTCATTTTTGTTAAGAAGAAAAGTTATTGTTTACATGGTTCCTTCTAACTTTGTAATTTATGAAAAATAAAAGTAGCCTTAGGAATATAGTTTAACTACATATAGTTTATAGAGTAAGTTTTTAAAATGAAATGTTATAACATTTATTCTTAGTTATTATAACATATTCTAAAATATAATTTAATATAAATGTTTCGCCCTTTTTTTTAAAATTTAAATGAATGATAAAAATAAATTTCCATTAGATTTAATAAGTTAAAAATTACCAAGAAAAAAATATTGTAAAATATTTAAAAATTGATTTTTAAAAAAATTCATGTAGTCCTTGAAAATTTTATATTGTGCTATATTTGAAAAATTATATTTTTATTTTGATAAAAATAAAATTTGTAAGTTTTCATTTCTAAGGAAGTTAAAAAAATGTGTTGATATTTTTAAATTTATAATAGGAGGTCAAGAAAAATAGTTGTTCTAATTAAAAATAAAAAAAATCTATATGATTGAGATAAATAGGTTGATATTATGAGGAACTATGTAGTAAATTAGCATAAATTAAAGCTTGAGATAAAATATATTTGAATGGTTTACCAATTGCAAGTTATATCTTTTGAGGTAATCTTGTATTTAATATTTTAAGAATTGGGAGATTTTCTTGTATTGTTTTCACCTCAACTTGCATGTAGCCTTGTTCATTGGAGTAAATAACACCTTGTATGTTAACACAATATTTATCTACGTTTGAGCATTTTATCATATTTCTTACAATTTGAACTCTGATTTGATTTAAAACATGCTCATATTTTTAATCAATTGAGATCATCCCATTTAATATGTTCTCTTTGAATTTTATCATTCATTAGCTTATTTTTTTATTTTGAAATCATGATCTTTAAATTAGTTACGCATTACCCAATAAGAGGTTACTTATTGTAAACAATAATAAGATGATGATTTGATGATGATATGAATTATGAAATGAAGTGTGGGTGAATATTCTTTACATTTAGAAAGAGTTGGGGAATGTAAGATTTTCTTCTTGACCCCAGATTCCCAAAGGAAAGATCCAAATTGATTAACCACAAGAAAATGGTCAATGCATAAATGAATTAATCAATTTGTAATAAGAAGAATGGGGAAAATCTTACATTTCGTTGTGGGAGAGAGTATTGAAATGAATTGAAGACAAATACTAACCTCAAAGTATAGTAGATCTGGAAATTATTATTTTCGGGTGTCTGTACTGAGTTTTTGGAAATTCTGCAATCGGATCAGGAACAAAAACACAGAGATGGAGAAAACCAAGAAATCTTATACTTTTCTGAACTAGGTCGACCTTGACCCATTTATGTCGACCTTGACCTAGACTGCTCTAACGGAAATTCTATTCGCGGATCCTTAAAGTTTGCCGAAAAGGGTATCCAAATCTTCTTTGTAATTTGTTGTTTCGCACTTGCACCTGCAAGAAAAATGGTTTTGTTGTTTGGATGGGGGGTTTTCCTTGGTTAAACCCTAGTTTTGTAATTAACCTTGAAATTGAAATTGTAGTAATAAACAAAGTAAATGAAATAATTCACCTTTCTTATTTTGAAACCCTTGTGGACGATTCAAATCCTTGAATCCATAAGTATGGATGCTCCAAATAGATGTAGAATTGTAGGATGTCTCAAATATATATCCTTTAGATCTTCAACACCAATCTTGAATGGATATAGATGGAGAAATCTTCAACAAGAGGGCTCCATAGAGCTTGAATCCTTCAATGGCTACTAATGGATCTCATTGATGGATTGAATCTTGAATGCTTGAACACTTGAATGCTTGAATGATTTCTTTCTCCTTCTTGCTTTCTTTTTTTTTTTTTTCCTTGATGATTGATTTCCCTCTTGTCCAAATGAGAGGAGAAGGCTTCCTTATATACTAGTCTAGGGCAAAAACTTCTAGAGAAGCCGACATAGGAGAAATCAATTCCCATTAGGCCTATGCCTTTATAAGTGGACCTAAATTAAATATCTTTTGAGAGTTATCATTTCAAAGCCCAAAAAGGCCGACCCAAAAGTAGGAAATAATTCTTTCTGAACCCAGACATATGGAAATCATCAAAATTTGAAATTTGGACCTTGGGTCAAGGTCAATGTTGACCTTGACCCTTAGGTCAAGAACCTCAAATTCTCAGAGAAAGATGCCAGAAATAAACATGAAAGAAGTGGAAAATAAGGCAGGACGAGGGAAAAATCTAGATCCAAGTCAAAGACCCATTCAAGGCCTTTGACATGACCCCAAACCACTTACTCAAAGGGCTAAAATAGTCCTAAATGGAAGTGCTTCCATTTTTTGATGATACAGTTAGCCCCTACTTTAGGAAGAGTATGGACTCGATGCAAACTCTTAGTAAAGGAGATCACAAAGAAAAAGAAAATCTTATTAAAATCAAAGGGACAAAGCAATCATCAAGCCTGCAGGGACTCAAGTATTTGTCAACCCCAAGATTACAATAAGAGACACATCACTAGAGAAAAGAGAGAAGAGGGTATGATTACCTCACCCAATGAGAACTTATGTCCCATTATGAATCACACAAGAAAATTACACAACTGGAAAGATGGAGTTGAACTGCCTAGTGAATGTGGCTACTCACTAGTCAACCCATCAAGGATTCAGCCTCAAGAATATTCTATTCCAAATGAGAAATGCCAAAAAAAAAGAGATCCAGTCTTAAGGACACCTTCCAACCTTAAGGGATCAAAACATTGATAATTGAAACTGGAGGGATCAAGAGATCCTATAAGGTACAAATCCATGCTTTAAGGATTAGTCTCTAATCCATAAAGGGATAAAAGTTTTGAAAAATATTTTGAAAGTGCATATGTGCAAAAAGTGAGCAGAGCATATGCTCCCACGTTAAAGTTATTTCTAACACTTTAATAGGACCAATGGCTTGAACCAAAACATAAACAACTCCACTAATTATGTTTCCACTATGAGATGCCCCCAAGTGAAGACAAATCAAGTGAAATACCACATAAAAATACATAGAACACAAAAGGGATCTACCTACCATGGGGTCAGTATGATCACAATGGAGGAAATAAAATACAAGAGTTATGAAGAAGATTCTTTTCGGACCACAACATGGAAACCAAAAATAATCAGTGCTACCAAGTTGCAAATCCAAGCAGACTACACAAGGAAAATATTTGCGAACAATAGAATCGGTAAAACATAATATGAAAACAACCTATAGAAGAATAGAGATACATATAGAGGAATAGTATAATAGGTTCGATTCCTTTGACCTTGAACCAAAAAAGTAACAAGGGATGTATAAAAGAATCTAACAAACAACAAACACATTATGGGAGAAATGCAATACAATAGGAAAACACACAAAAAGATATCATGGAGGACAATCCAATCAAGTGCATTTCCTACACTCCCCATCTCGGTTTATATCATTTAGGGAAGGTGGAAAACTCACAAGAGGGACTATATCTAACATAGTAGGAATATTAGCCAGTTCCAAACAAGGATTCTCTTGAGAATGATGATGTTCGATACTAGGTGTAATTATCAATTATGTTGAGAGCATATTAGGTAAATCAGTATCAATGTCAATAGTCTCATATTCATCATTAGCATCACTAGGATGATCAAGAGTATCTTCTTCACCAAGATTAATCGGAATAGAATCTCAGATACGAATATAACCATCATAATCATTCATCTTAATATCATTATTAACATTAACTTCTTTGAACACATCAGGCATAGGCTAGTCAAAAGAAGGTAAAGAACTTTGAAGAATAGAGGCACAGGCCTTAGCTTGATCCCAATGCTTCTTATGATGTTCATTGGTAGATCAGTTACATTTTGTCTTAGAAATATATTGAGAGCTAGGAGGAACAACCATCGATTCCTTCACAGGCTCTATAAGAGGATTAGTAGGATTCTTAGAAGGCTAAAAAGCAACACTAGGAGCTTGATTAATAGAACTAGAAGCAATGGATAAAGGAGTTATGGAAGGCATAGGAAAAAGACCATGATTAAGATCCATCTGAGGCATGCTTAACTCAACAATCTTGTGATTTTTATAGGCTTGACATGAGTGAAAAAGGTTATCAGACGTCATGAAGAACATGAATTAGGTAATGAAGGCCAAAATAAGTCAAGGGTAGCACAATCCCTAGGCCTAGAAGTTTGATATAAATTATGAGTAACTATCTTCTCTTCTTCATCATGAATGAATTTAATACACTTATGGATTGGAGAAGCAACGACATGCATGACATTCAACCAAGGAAAACCAAGCTTAACTTGAAACTGATCAGAAGTAGGGACAACAACGAAGGTAGTGTCCACAACTTTACCACAAAGTTCAACATGCAAGTTAATAGAACCAAATGATGGATAGAGAAAACCATTAAAAGTTTGGATCCAAACATTAGATGTATCATAGAAATCATGTTGTAAGTTCTTCATAAAAAGGTTTTCTTCAGTAATAACATTGACTAAGGATGTAGGATCAACAAGACAACGACATGTAGGTATCTTAGAAATCCTAACATAAATGTAGAGGGGACCATCAGGAGCTTTAATACTCTTAGAATCACCAAAGGTGATAAAGAATTCCCTAGGTCTTTTATTCTTATGTTATTTTCAATATTTAGGTTGAGGTTTTGGTTTAGGCTTAGGTTTAGGTGGAACTTGAATTTGAGGTTGAGATTGAGGCTGGGGTAGAGATACATGTTGAGATAAAACAACATGCTCAATATGCTTAACAATATGATTGAGATCATCCATCTTTGAATCATAAATAATATCCATATAAGATGGCTAAACAATGGTATTAGTATCATGTGTAGGAAAATTATTTGTATAGATTTGGAGGTTTTGATTAGGAGGAGAGAAAAATTTGTTTCCACTACCATCAAAATTATCAATAGATAGAGCATTAGAATCAATTAGGTCTTGAACAAGTTATGTTTTAGAGAATAACACTTCTCATTATCATGGCCATTCTAATGATGGTATTGACAAAAGGATTTTGGATCAAAGGATTCGGATGCCATCGTAGTAGGTAAAAGAGGTCGAATAGGAGGCAAAGTAATCATATTAGCATTCAACAATTTACTCATAATAGAATGTAAAGATTCAGAAAGAGGAGTAAACATACAATTCAGATGAAAAGAAGTGGATGTAGAAGTGTCATTGTTGGATACAACAACAACTTGATAAACAATTGCATTTTCTTTATTATTTATCTTTACATAGTTATTAGTTTTTTTAAACTTGTTGGGATTAGGAGCAACATCACTCTTATCAACTGGAACATGAGCCATTGGAGTGTTTCTCTCAAATTGACTCACTTGTAATTGATAATGATGAAGTGTTGCACAAAGTTATTGAAATGAGGTAAATTATGTAAGTGGAATCTTATCTCTAATATCCTTCTTTAAATTTCAAATAAACATACATTGAATATCAATATCAGAAACATGATAAGAAATTTGAGCATACAAGTTCTTAAATCTACCAATAAATTTAGTCAATTTTTCTTTAGTATTTTGTTTACAATGAATCAAATTAGTTAAGGACACTTGCAAACCAATGTTATTTTGGAACTATTGGATAAAGGCATTAGCCATTTTTGGAAAAGAATCAATAGAATAAGGAGGCAAGGAACAATACCATTGCAAGGCCTTATCATGAAAATTTCTAGCAAACAACTTGGCTAAAATCCTATGGTCATGAGCATAGTCACTAAAAAGGATTTGAAATGTTTTAACATGAGTGACAGGGTCTCCCTTACCATTATAATTCTCAAGATGAGGCATATCAACTTGCTGAGGAACATGAGAACGAATAATGTCTAGGGATAAAGGACTACCCATGTCACGTGTAGGAATACTACACTTGGATTGAGTTAAAGATGCAAGTTATTGTTGTAAAGAGGACACAGTTTGAGCCAAACTAATGATTGTGGAATCATTAGAAGAAATAGGAGGCATAGAAACATTAGAAACACTAGGGAAAGTATAGGAAGTAGCAGGAATTGAAGACACAACTGGTGGAACACTTGGAACCACAGTTGGAAGAGGGTTGGAGTAGGTAAAAGGAACACTATGGTAAGAAGGTTGTGAGGTAGGTAAAGACACTAGTGGAACACTCATAGGCAGAGATAGAATATATGTAGTCACTAAAGGAGGAGTATAAGTAGTAATGTTAGGTAAAGGAATAGAAGAAGGTTCCACACTAGTGACAAGAGGAGTGAATGCTAGATCTTGAGGTTCTTGAGCTAAAGGTTTACCATTTAAATGCACAAGATGAGTGATACCACACAAGATATTAACACCTTAATCACTATTCCAAAGAAATTTCTTAAGAGCCTCTATAGCTTGAATAGAATCTTGATTATGGTTTTCTTGAATAAGCCAATTTCCCATTTTATCAAGTTCAGTGGAAAGTTTTTGGACTTTTTCAGGAGGAACTCTTAAAGCATCATCCTCATCATGAGATGAGTGAGAAGAGTTATGCTCCATTTGGACTTGTTCAGGAGGAACTCTTAAAGCATCATCCTCATCATGAGATGAGTGAGAAGAGTTATGCTCCATAGTAGGATTGGAATCATGACTGATTAAATTATCATTTGGGATCCTAAGGAAAGGAGAGGAAGGATTAGGATCAAAGGAACCCATAAGTATGCAACTTCTTCTAACCAAAATATTATAACTAGGACTAGAGGTAGTAAAGCTTATATAGAAATGCAATGCAAATGAATTAAATTAGGAAAACACAAGGCATTCAAACAAATAAATATTTTTGTATTTTTTCTTTATATAATGTTTTTGTTTTATTTTTGAAATGTAAATGCAAGCACATAAAAGAAGGCTAATACATGCAAGATCTAAAATAAAATGCAAATCAAACACCACAAAAGAAAGAGTTGTCGTAAATGGGTTCACCAAAGGGAAAATATTAAAAATATGATGATTTGATGATCTTATGAATGATGAAATGAAGTGTGGGTGAATATTCTTTACATTTAGAAAGAGTTGGGGAATGTAAAATTTTCTTCTTAACCCCAAATTCCCAAAGGAAAGATCCAAATTGATTAACCAAAAAAAAATGGTCAATGCATAAATGAATCAATCAATTAGTAATAAGAAGAAAGGGGAAAACCTTACATTTTGTTGTCGGAGAGACTATTGAAATGAATTGAAGACAAATACTAACCTCAAAGTATAGAAGATCTGGAAAATGTTGTTTTCGGGTGTCTGTATTGAGTTTCTGGAAATTTTGCACTTAGAACTGGAAGAGATACAAAAAGACGAAGAAAACCCAGAAATCTTTTTCTTTTTTGAACCAGGTCAACATTGACATGAATGAAGGTCAACCTTCACTGATTTATGTTGATCTTGACCTGCATTTCTTCGATAGAAATTATGTTCATGGATCCCGAAAGTTTTTTGAAAAGGGTATCCAAATTTTCTCTATAATTTGTTGTTCCACACTTGCACCTGCAATAAAAATGGTTTTATTGTTTGGATGGGGGTTTTTCCTTGGTTAAACTCTGGTTTTGGAATTAACCTTGAATTTGAAATTGTAGTAATAAACAAAGTAAATATAATAATTCACCTTGCTTATGTTAAAACCCTTGTGGAGGATTCGAATCCTTGAATCTGCAAGTATGGATGCTCCAAATAGATGTAGAATTGTAGGATGTCCCAGATCTATTGCCTTTAGATATTCAACACCTATCTTGAATGGATCTTGGAATAGGAAGAAGTTTGAATGGATATGGATGGAGAAATCTTCAACAAAAGGGCTCCATAGAGCTTGAATCCTTCAATGGCTACTAATGGATCTCGTTGATGAATTGAATCTTGAATGCTTGAACACTTGAATGCTTCAATACTTTCTTGCTCCTTGATTTCTTTCTTCTTTTGTTTTTGCTTGATGATTGATTTCCCTCTTGTCCAAATGAGAGGATAAGGCTTCCTTATATACTAGTCTAGGGAAGAAACTTCTAGAGAGGCTGACATAGGAGAAATAAATTCTCATTAGGCCTATACCCTTAGAAGTAGACCTAAATTAAATATCTTTTGAGAGTTACCATTTTGAAGCCCGAAACAGATGACCCGAAAGTAGGAAATAATTCTTTCCGAACCCCAACATTCCAAAATCTTCAAAATTTAAAATTTGGATGCCAGGTCAGGGTCATGGTCGACCCTAACCTAGGTCAGGGTTGAGGTCAACCTTGACCCAAAAGGTCAACCTTGACCTTGAGGTCAAGAAACTCAAATTCTCAGAGCAAGATGCTAGAAATAAATAGGAATGAAGTGGAAAATAGGGTAGGATAGGGGAAAAGCCAGATCCAAGTCAAAGACCCATTCAAGGCATTTGAGATGACCCCAAACCACTTACTCAGAGGGCTAAACTAGTCCTAAATGGAAGTGCTTCCATTTTTTGATGGTACACTTATTACAAATCATATTATTTAAAGACGTTCACACAATAAGGACTATAATTTACATGTAAAAATTTGGAATACTCAAGAAATATTTTTAAAATAAATATATTAAACATAAAATGAGATGTATAGATTGAAGTTTACAACAAAAAATTCAATATTAAAACTTCCCTCAGAAAAATAATATTCATATATTTATGTTTGTTTACTCAAAATTTCTTGATGATTAGTATTCATCACCACAAATATGATGAATAATTTTGTGAGCAATCAAGTCAACATGCATTTAAATTTAGACTTAAGTATGTAGTTCAGTAGAACATTTTTTTCATCCTTAGCCGAATAAAAATATTGAGAGGATGGACTCTATTTGAAATAAATAAATATTATTTTTCTGGTACTAATCAAGTCAATTTTATATTTCTAAATAAGTTAAAAATCATGTAAAAAGTTATTGAATAATGTTTATTTTTATAGCCAATTCAATATTTATTACTATCTAAATAGGATTTAAAAAATAATAGCTAAAATATGTGTGAATAAAGGGAAGCATTTTTTTTGTAAGAATTTTCAAATAGAAAATATCGAAACAAGGATCTAGAGGTTAAAGAAAAGCACAAGAGAGATGATATGAATGTAATTATTGATATTTAATTTATCCAATAAATTCACCTTCCATGATTAGATAATAGGCCTCCTTATTTAGGAAAGGCGATAAGAGAGAATAATAAGGAGATGATAAGCTATCACCTATGCTAGGTGTAATCACATGTCCACCAAATGTGGATCATCCTTCATTATGCAATGAAGTATGTGCAATGGGATTAGGATTATAATGTGATAAGAGCCTTAAAGGTGGATCTCACACCAAAAGTGGAATTTCTCCTACACCATGTGCTTAATTGAGGAGAAAACTTCTTGGTGTCCCAATCACAAACTAGTATGAAATGCATTATCCTATGTAAGATTAAGTAAACTATAATTAGGAATATTTAATTACACTAACACCTGCCCTTAAGTGAAACTTAGGGGAATGCACTTAAACTCAGAATGCAAGATGGGTCCTGACTACTAGGCCATGCTAGGTACCTATGTACAATATGAAATGCATAACTCTCATAAAGTGGAGAAAGAGGGAAAACCTAATGGGAAAAACCCTCCCCCAAAAAGGGAGAAGAAAACAAGATGTATGGATGGATGGAGTTCTCAAGACCCCCCAAGAACTACACACATCATGTATATACAAAAAATTATCCTCCCATAAGAAGGAAAGTTGGAGACATGATATCACCCCCATAATGAAGAAGATCCCATGTTGATGAAGAGTACTTGCAAACAATAGATAAGCCAATCCTCACAAGAAACATGTCTCCCCATAGGAAAAATAGACATATCAAATGATGAAGAATCCAATCGGTATGAAAATGGAATGAGGAAGAAGATGAAGGTCTCCATGCATGAATCTCTGAAGACTGAATAGGTATCTCCAAAATCAAAGAATATATCAGCTCATGTACACCAATCTCTAAAGAAGGTGAAGAGTATCCCAAACTATGATGCTATCATCAAAGGAAAGAGAAACATCCTCATTTATGTCTTCCAAATCTGCATCATGAGAATCAACAAATGTTGAATAGATATCCAAGTAGTCATCACACTCTACAAGATATGAAATAATAATATTATCTTACTGAATAGTAGAGCCCATGTTTGAAGAAGCGGGAGGAGGAGGAGTACGAAGATCAACACTTATCTCAATAAAAAAAATGATTAAGTGTTGAGAGTTATCATAATTATCCCTTGGTTAAGGGATGTGTACATCATGAATATCATCATCATCAAAAACAAAATGTGAAATGGCCTTCCATAACAATGATGTTAGGATGATGTCACTCCTGACATGGTTGGCTACTAATGTGTCTATTTTGGCACAAGGCACAAATGAATTGGTCTGTGGGGCTGTTGACTGATCAGGATCTTGGGACATGTGTTGTGTCTTGGTTTGTCCGTGTGGTAGTACATGGCTCACCATAGCTACATCACGTGGCAAGTAAGGTGGTTGTTTGTGTGCTGGATAAGAGCAGCTGGGATGATCGCATGTCGTAAGTGGCCTGGGTAGAGATTGGTCTTTGGCCGCTCAGGTAGCAAGATTTGGTAGCTGAGCGGAAGCTAAGCATTAGTGCTCAGTGGTGGGACTAGGCTTTAGTCCCACATTATTTTTGGGACTATAGAAACTATAGTCAATATATGAAAGACAACACACCAAAGGTAAACTAAGCTCGACCAATGAGCTCAAATCTTGGGTCCGACTGTGGTTTGCGGCTCAGTTCGGGTCTTGGATCTGGCAATGGTTGTGGGTTAATGTTGATCTTGGCAAGATGCTGACTAGTTTGGGCAGTGTAGGTCGGTTGTCGATCTCCCAAAAATTTTGTTCACTCCCTAATATTTAGTCCCACATGCAGCAAAGGATGGGAACAAAGGTCGTTTAAATAGAAATGCCACAAATAAACAAATAACATTGCGTGTGCTCTAGCTCAGGTTCCACTTCGGCATCGATCTCATGTCAAAGATTAGCTTTTGTAGTAATGATGTCAAGCCGAATTGAGATGTTGTTGGCTGAATCCTAATGCCAGAGAATGTTCCCTATATGCGGTGCAATAAATGTAGGGCACGTACTAGGCTCGTAAACCAAATTTTGTAGAGTGGAATTTTTCTTTTATTAAAGTAGAAAAAAAATATTTTTTTTCAAAATCGTAATGTAGAGGTGCAGATCGGATCGTAAGGATGGATTTGCAAAAAAAAATTTCCTTGATTTGGACTTTTGTTGAATATGTGCGAGTTTATATAGTCGATCTTAATTGAAACATCCTCCTGGATGCAATGGTGAGGTCAAGTCTGCTAAAAAATGCTTCTACAACACGGTGGTCTTCAAATCTGAGATTTGGATCTTTCAAAACCCTATGATGGTTTTAGATGCCATGTTAAAACCCAATGGTTCTTCAGCTAGTTCTTCATTGTGTAATCTCTTAAGGTTCCATGTGAAGTTTAGGGGAGTCTTTCAAAACCCATATTTTTCCTCCAAATTGATAGGGAGATTCATTTGTATTTGGAGAGAGTCTTTGCATTTTATCTTAATGTCCATTATTCACACTATCATGTGCTAAGGAAGACTATACCCCCCACAAAATCTATTTGTAAGGGGTTCTAGGCTGCTTCAAAACCTATTTTCCCCATAATCAAAAATAATTTATAATCATTCTAATTGTTTGTTCTTTCTAGGGCCTAATAGAGATATTTGATTAAAGTCATATCTTGACCTTCATGGTTACATTGAATCTTATATTTTGTCAATTTATACTCAATAACCCATTTTGAGCTTTTAAATATACTCAAATAATGCAAATCCAACAATAATATGTCCCCTTTATATTAATTTTATATTAAATGAAATTAATTCTTTTGAGTCATTACATTATAAATATTTAAGCTCTTATAAATTAGTTTAAGATTTTGTTTTAATATTTTGTACATTACAAAACCTAAGAGTTAATATATTTGAATTATCAAGGCTTCTTTGATAAAGGAAAGATGTACACCCCACATTATAGAATTAATCTTTAAAAGGTATTCAAATTAATATATGAAAATTAAAATATTATTCATATCTTTTTGAATACTAAGCATTTTGATAAGAAATTTAATGTTAGTTTGCATATAGAAATATAAGTGTTCATAGATTAATAGATTTAATATACATCAAGAAATATTAAATTTTCTTGAAAAACAATAATAAAATATTTTATTAGAATAGAGTTTTTAATTGAATATTAAATACAAATATCTTTTTGTCATATGAGTCAACATTAGGTCAATAGAAGTTCAATACAAGCAAATACATTAGAAATCACATATGAGAGTCACCACTTAGAATTCTACCTTTATTTAGAAATTCTATCCATGTTAGAAACCAATTAAGGAAGACCAAGGCTCCACTTAATATTTTACTTTAGATGTTCCCATTGAAAATTGAAATTAGGTTTCCTCAATAGAAACTCAATATTTTAATCAATTAAAATCAACCTTTTAAACTATTTGATAATATCTTTCAAATATTTTTATTAATTTGAATTCATTAAATATAATTATTTTAAATTGATAAAAAACTTAATTATATATATTCTTTATTAAATAAAGAGTATTCAAACTTACAATTTTTAATTAGACTACATCAACATGGCCAACCCTATTTTATGCATACGAATGTCTTGATCAATCTTTTTTTCTAATAAGATTAAAAATCCAAACAAACCAGTTGATTAAAAATTAGTGTTGATGTACTTATTTAACAACTTAATAAATCAACTCAAAGCATGTTTCACCATCTCCTCAACCCTTTTCATCCGAGCTGTGTCCAAGCGTTCCCCCTATGTCATCATTAATAACAATTATTGTCAATATCAGTAATCAAATTTACTCAATTCACACTAACAAGACAAGTTTATGTGCAAGAAATAACCTCTGTTTTGGAGCGGATTGTGACCTCAATTGCCTGCTTAGTTTCATCTATCTCCCTCGATTCTATTCTCACCACTTCCACCTCCAATTTTATCTCTCTCAAGCACTTCACCAAGCTAACAACAACGTCCATATGACTACAAGTAGATGATTTTTTCAGGCTTACTTGAATGATGGCCTCTTCTTGAATGCCCCTCTCCTCAATCACTACACCTTCTTTACCATCAAAAGCAATCAATTCATTTCTTCCTAAATCTGCTCTATAACCTTGTGATAAGCTACTGCAAGTTTCACTTTTATTATGGCTAATTGCATTGCGTAGCTTTTCATTTTGTTGTTCAAGCTCTCCGATGCGAAGCTTTTTCTGATTCAACTCCATAATCGCTTTTGACAAGCTGGAAATACTATCAACTTTCTGCATACATGAAAAAACATTTGGTCATTAAAGTAGAAATGAAGCCTATAATATTAAGCATTAATGATAGATAATATTAACCATTGTTGTTTCTGATCAATTCAATTGATTATGAATTTTCATCAACATTTTAGAATTACCTTTAGAACGATTAAAAAAACTCTCACATAAATGAACTGAATCTAGAAACAAAAACAATTACTTACTACGAATTCTATCTATGTGTTGAAATTGAGTTTTATAATGAAAAAAAGTGAGAAGAGCCAACCTTGGAATTGGAATTGTGAGGAAGAACAGAACGTAAATCGATAAATAGTTCACTAAGCTTTCTTCTTCTCTTGCGCTCACAAATCCTACGAGTAAAGGCATTTGCTTCATCTACTTCCCAATTTGACCTTCTTTTGCTACTCTTATACATTCTACCTAGAAAATCCAAGCATTTCTTGATTGATTTCTGATTGAGTTTAGATGCCGAATACAAATGGGCTCCCACGGTAGAGCATTCCTCGTACTTCCTGAATGCACTTTTTCCTTTCAACTCAATCTGGGCATGGGCTGGGTCATCAGATTGCAGAGAGGAGCTGGAAATTTCATGAATTTCCATGGCTTGAGGAATATGATATTGTGGAGGTAGCAGCCAAGGATCAACATATTCGCCATTCCAAAGATTGTCTGTAATAACTAAATCTTCCCAATCAAAGCCGGGAAAATTAGGAGAGGCTGAATAATTTACACCTTCAATGACTGGTTCTTCTGCTTGGAAAATATCATCACAAATCAAACTAAACGAGCTATCAAACATATTATCAGAATTGGGTTCCATGTTGGTAATGAGTACGGAGTCTTTGTCTTGTTTTAAAGGGCTATTTGGTTCATTTCCCTTCCTTAAAGCATATAAGAAACACTAACAATAGACCAATCCAAATGGTTCGTGTTTGTTGTGTTTTGGTCCTAGCAGTTACCGTGTGATGCATTCTTCATAGCCATTGGTACCGAAAGTCTCAAAGACAGTGTATCATGTTGATTTGCACAAGGAATGTTGTATTGAGAAAGATGGTCCATATCTCATTCCTTACCACTATGGGAATTCTTTGATCTGACATGTTTTAAATCGATGTAGGCCAACTTGGTTTATGACATCAAACAATATAAGAAGAGTGATAATCTCAGTTGTTGAAGTGATGTTTGCATGCGAGTATATGTGAAGTGAGTGCAAATCTAACAAGGGAAGATCAATGTTGATGTAGTCATTAATAGACTGTTATATCATTTTTGTATTGTAGAGTGTCTATGATAGAAGATTTAGTGTTGGATTCAATCTCATTTCCTATATTCTAGCAGTGAGCCTATTTGTACTAGCAGTGAGCCTATTTGTATTGACAGCTAGCCTTATTCACACTTTAGGATATTTAGCTTGAGTGACAATGAACCAAACAACATTCATAAAACTAGTAGTTAGCCCTTGTAAAAATTACCTTAACTAGTGTCACCTTAACCAATGTTCATTTCATGAGAATTAGTTTCTATGTTGCTTTTTCAAATTTGGGTTTCCAGATAGATTATGGTGTTCATTGAGTTGATATTTTTGTTCTTTTATATTTATATATGTTATAAATTTTTTATTTCTTAAAGTATTTATTGAATCAGTAGAATTTTATGAAAGTATTTGTGAATAACTAATTCATCCCCCCCTCCCTTCAATTATTCAACCTGTTCAACATTATCTTTATAAATCTCTCTCTCTCTCTCTCTCTCTCTCCTAATCAATAAATTACTTTATATCCATATTTATGTCTGCCTCCATCTCCCTATCTCTATCTATTTCCCTATTCATATGTATTTCTACATCTCTCTCTATAAAAATATCACCTCCTCTATACATGATCTCTGTGTGTGTGTGTACTATGAGATTGATTTAGTTCACTTAAAATAAAATATATATAAAGATATAGGACTCATTTGGTTCACTAAAATAAATATATATCTAAAGATATAGATGAATAAAGAGGAAAGGAGGGTGGGAGGGAGATGTGGAGGTAGAGAGATAGGGATTGAAGGACAGGTAGATAGAGAGAGTGTAAGAGTATATATATATATGGATCAAAGAGAGAGAGAGAGAGAGAGAGAGAGAGAGAGAGGTGATATTGAGACTAGGAAGGGAAGGATGGAGGGAGGGACAAGTAGTGAGAGAGTTATAATGAAGGGAAAACAAAAAGGAGATGAGAGAGGGAGTGGTATAAAGACAAGTCTAGATCTTTGGGGAAAGACATTGAGGTGGATGAAGTATTAATGAAGGGTAGAAATAAAAATGTAGAGCTTCATATATTGGATATAAGGAAGGAGGGATTGAGGGATAGATAGAGCGATATTTATAAAGAGAGATGCTTAAAGAAGGACCGAAAGAGAGGGTGGTACCAAGGGTGAAGTGAATTGATCTATGCTTATATCTTGGGGTGTGAGGGAAAAGAGAGAGAGATGATGGCTTATAAAAAATAATTACCCTCCTTGGAAAAATAACCAAATCTTAAATTATTATTAATTACTAACTCAATATTTCAAGTGTTTTGAGATGATTGTTACAAAATAGATCATGGAAGAGGGACTTCAAATGAAAAAACTTGTGACTATTTAATTTTAAATATGAAGGATGAACTTAAATTAGTTATAACTAATTTTAATATATAATATTCAAATAATATCTATTGTATGGTGTAGAGCTCTGAATCACCTTTCCAATGCCTATTAAAATAAATCATAAAAAATGTAAAAATTAAGGCCATTTTATTAAAATAATTTTTTTTAGTTTATTTGTTTTTTAAACAAATATATGATTTGGTTCCAATATTCAATACAGATCTCATATTTAATACAGATCCAATATCTAATCTAATTTGTCTGACATAATTGTCTCCCCCCCCCCCCCTTTTTGTTATTGGATTACTATGGGTTTTGGCTTTGGAATCCAAACCTAGAAAGCCAACCCAAAAAATATGTTTTTGGAATGTCCATGTGTTTCTAGATTTCGACCATGTAGTTGACCACGTTTTCTATCCAAAATTGATGAAATAAAAAGGGTTTCTTAAGAAGACTCTCAAATTTCTACCAATATAAATGTTGTCAAGTTTCAAGTTAATAAATAGTTATTATTTATTTTCAAATTGGATTACATCTAAAGTCCTGATTGATAGGCTAATTGAAAAATGTTTATAACTTTCAAGCGGTCTAACATAAAAAAAAATCAATTTTATGAAATTTTGACTATGTTATGCTGGTCAGACATATGAGTTTTTATATTCTTAAAAAGTTGTATTAAAAAAATAATAATTTATTATTTACATGGAAAAAATTACAAAAAACTGTCATAACTGAAAATGAGTCTACTACTTATATCATGAATCTTGTAAAAAAATATTATCATTTGATTGTATTTAAGGTGGTCAAACATACACCTACTTCTTATCTTTTTCTTGAAATTTTTGTACTACTATATTAAAATTTTAAATTTTCACCAAATAGAATAATGTTTTACCAAAAAAAGCTAAAAGTTTGGTAACTACCTTCTATTCTATGTAAATCATCTTCTTACATATTTTTTATATGAGATTGATAACTTGTTCAAATTTTTATGTCAAGTTGCCTAACCCTATTTTTCTAAAATTCCATTGTCACTTAAGAACCTAATTTGAGATACCATAATAAAAATACCCATACATAGACTTCATAGATGATAAGGTGTTAGATGGTGTGAAGCTCCATTATTTGTTATATGTTTTTAGTTTTTCTTTCTTTCTATTCATGCCCATACATAGATTTCATAGATGATAAGGTGTTAGATGGTGTGAAGCTCCACTATTTGTTATATGTTTTTAGTTTTTCCTTCTTTCTATTCATGTGCCTTTGAATTTATTTACATAAACTAGCACTTGCACCTTTTGAATGGTGCAAGGGTTATGTTGATAGTGTTATATATATTACATTATGAAATGAATAATCTATCTTTGTGAATGGAACAATCCAAAAAACACACTCTCTCTCTTCACTTCTCGATCTCTCTTTCATCTTTCTATTATTCATTTTATTCACTCTCCTCCCTCTCTCTTAACATATCTCTTCTTATCTCTCCCTATATATCTATATCCCTATAACTATCATTTCCTATATGAAATGAATGACCTATCTTTTTGAAAGAAACAACTAAAAATTGGATCTATCTCATCATCTCTATCCCTTTCTCTCCATCTTCCTCTATATCTCTAAATAGTTAGTCTTTGATGCTATTTCTAAAGGTTGAAAATATTTATTCAAACTTTTCTTACAAATCTTTCACTCCTAGGTTTCTTTCTAAAGGTTGAACATATTTATTCAAACCTTTCTTACAAATATTTCACTCCTATTTTAGTAAATATTTAAAGGCTTTACATGGTCAAGGTGTTCTATTGGTGAATGAGTAACCTTTATTCTATTATATTTTCACTTATGAGGGTATTTGTTTATAATCTCAACATTCCTACCATTTATGTATAAATTTATCACCAAAGTCATTGAAATGTGTTAAAACTATATAAATTATTAGAGTATATGTAAATTACTTGTATAATTTATATACCATGTATCAACTTTCCCCTTTGGTCTCACTTTACAAATACGACTTCCACTTGTATGAAAATTACGCTGGCCTTTTTAGAAAAAGGCTTTACAAATGTGACTTGCACTTGTATGAAAATTGTGCTAGCCTTTTTATTTTTTAAAAAGTAATCATAAATAAAATTAATAAATCAGAGGATGTTGGCTTTACAAATATGATTTGTACTTGTATGAAAGTTGCACCAGCCTTTTCAACAAACCCATTTTGAGTACAAACTATTTGATTTATATGCTTTAAAATTTATACTTTGTAAAAGTCTTACTCCTTTTAATTGTTTAATAGAAAAATTATGTTTAGTGTGCCATGACATAAAAACAAGATGATATATAATATAAAACGCTAACAATTCAAACATAAAAACAACACTGGTATATTTTCAACTAAATACAATATCATACATGTTGAATACAACAGATCAACCCCACACATTACAATTCAACATAGCATAAAATAGACTTTCGAAGAAGAAAAGAAAAGACCGACTGTATGCACCCTAAAATGGTCGCCTAGACTTTGGGCCCTCATTCAGCAATTTATCAAATCCCTGAATCAATATTTTCATAAAATCAACATTTTATCAATTATATCAATTTTCTTGATCAAATCCTATTTTATCATTTTCGATTATTTGCCTTGGGCTAACAATTTTATCCTAAAGTCTTTATTTATTTAAAAGGAATATCTTCTCCCCTTTTAATAAATAAAAAGCCCCCACTTTTCCTCTTATCCTAAGTTGCACAAATAAAGTACTATTCCTATTTTATAAAAAGGGAAAAAACACTTTTTGTCTCATATGGACACAAAAGTCAACTCTTATTTTCTCATTGGAGGATATTTGTGCATATGTATTGCTCCTCTTTGATGCTCTACCATTGATTAAGTCTTTTGCCTCTTAATCTCCATGGTCAATTCATTTTCATTTTCTATAAAAGAATATCTCTCTTTCTCATTTGCATATTCATCTCTTTTATGCTAATGTTATGCTGCAGGTTTTTTAGGTTATTTGGAGCTCTTTGAAAACATTCTTGCATTCAAGCTTTGAAGACATTGTTGTTGCATTTCATTTAGCTTGCTTTCTTTCTTTCATAGTTGCATAATCATGGTATTCTTAGTATAGACTTTCTTTATGCTATAGATTAATCTCACATAGTTTAATTAGGGGGGATTGTAAGACTTGTACTTTCCTTTCATAGCCTAGTTTGCACTTTCATTTTCATAGACTAGCTTGCATCCTCATTCTTAGCTTACTTGCATTGCATTTTCATTTGATTCTTTGGGGATATTGGCACTCTTGCCCTTGTCTTCAATTTTGGAATCTCTCGTTGTGTGGTTGACTAGAAAGGTCATTAAGTCTATTAGCTCTAGCTAAGAGCAATTTTAAATCTTGCAACTCCATACATAAAGAGCTCTAGGTCACTATTGAAGGTTTCCCTTTCATGGGTTTCATTTGATGTAACGACTTAGAGAAGTGCACTACTTTTGTGTGTACATTTCTGGCACCCACCATGGGGCTTTGAGCCTCATTCTTTGCATTTTTATCAAGTTTTGTATATTTTCAGCGTCATTTTTTCATCAATTTTGTGCAAACAAGAGAAACGCCGCTTACGAGCATTCTATTCGTGCCTGTGTGCATTCTGTTCACACCTGTGAGCATTCTGCTCACGTCTGTGAGTATTCTGTTCATGCCTATGAGCATTTTGTTCATGCCCATGCACATTTTATTGTCACCTCTGCACATTATGTTGTTGCATGTGCACATTCTGCTTGTCGCCTGTGCACATTCTGGTTGCACTTGTGCACATTCTATTGTCGCCTATGCACATTCTGCTTGTCACCTGTGCACATTTTGTTGTCGCCTGTGCACATTCTGCTTGCACCTGTGTGCATTATGTTGTCACATGTGCACATTCTTCTTGCACCTGTGCACATTCTGTTGTCGTATGTGCATATTTTGTTGTCGCATATGCACATTTTGCTATCGCCTGTGCCTGAAAAACTAGCACCCATTTTAGAGAAATTTTCACAAATGGTATCAAAAATTTAAGTGTGATATATCGTTGGAAAGGTCTTTCCAAGCTTGATCTAACCATGTTGGTTTCATTTTCAAATTTTTTCATTTGATAAGCTATTTTACTTGCAGATTATCTAAATTTTGATGTGCTAACCTTTTTGGGTCTAACAAGTTGTGCTTGTAGGTGCTCTCATTGCTTGAAATTTGCCAAAAGAACGCACGTCAAAGAGGGCTACTAATGGTTTTTGTAGGGCTGCCCTAAGCATAAAAACCAAATCAAGTTCTTGTTTAATTTCTTTCTTTATTGAGTGTGGCATATACTAGTTGTTTCTTTTAGTAGGCACATAATATCTTGGTGTAGGAAGTCTTGGGTGGTAGGAGAAGTATGCTCTTCACCCTTGTGGTGAACCAGAAAATATTGACCCATCTTTGGATTTTGAAAGCAAGAGGGTAGTTGAACTTTTCTTAGTGTGTTTGGGAGAAAGCTTTGAGATAAAGGAGTATCTTCTTCACCATTGTGGTGAAACAAAATCCTTCAACCTCATAAGTTGATCCACTTTTTGTTTAGATCTTTAGAATCTTTTAGCAGGCCTGCTCTTGAGCAATCAAGAGGAACGACCCAAGTGGGGACAAGCTTATTGCTGGCTATTCCAACCCACTATAAACTCAAGGCTATCAAGGACATAAAACCTTGGTAGATGTAGTGCTTGTCTTCACTTGATGTGAGTACTTGTGGGATTGTGACCATGAGGAAAATATTGAGCAAGAATGCTTAAGGTACTCTTGAGGCCGTGAAGTCCGTTACTTGCTGCAAGGTAAGGAGTCCCTTTGGGGAGCAAGAGGGGTACTATGAATGGAAGCCTTTATTAAGAACCATAGTTAGAAGCCACCCTATTTTTCCACTTAGCTTCTTGGTGCAAGGATTGATCCAAGTGGAATAACCCGCATCACCTCAAGATACTCACCATATGTGTTCCTTTGGTTGTGTCATTGACACTTCCATGACAAAGCCAACATCTATTGTGGGTAACCACTTTGTGTGAGGCAAGGGGACATTAAGTTGTGGGCCAAGTTGATAAGTAATGAGCCTTGACTTTCTAGGATAGATATTGCTTGAAGTGTCTTTGATTGTGTAATACCAATGTTAACATTCTTGAATATTCAAACAATCAGTAGTATTCATAGGGTGTTTTTCTATTTTGGTATCACAAGTGTTTGTCTTGGCAAGGTTGCTTTTTCCCTTGTTTCAAGTGTTTTAAGACATGTTTGATCCCTTACTATTTGCAAACCTATTAAATTTCTACTGATATTGTGATTGAGATCAAAAAAATCAACCCTCAAACTGAAAATTTTGATCAAACAGACCTGAAAACACACATTTCACACAATTTTGGTCAAGTGTCGTACAAACTAGCAATAGTATCACCTAGTTAGCCTGGAAAGTGTCAACTGAGAATTTTCTGTTGTATACCTAGTTTCAGTTGTTTCGCAGGTTCTTTTAGTTGGCTAGGTCTTTAGGAAGATAACTTATCTTGCTGCTGGAAGCCTGTCTTTACTCTGAATTTCTATTTTTAGCCCTCTAGGGGTAGTGTCATTTGATTTACCAAGTCACCTCGGGAAGAATTGTCAAGTTAGAAGATTATTCCTATTGAGGAAGTACATCTCTAGAGTTGTTAGTAACATTCTTGGAAAATTTTAGTACTCTTTTTGTCCAAATCATTTCCATTCAAATTCAATTTTAATTATACAATTTGGCTAAGCCCATCCTCCTAGTTCAAACATCCAAGGATATTGATCATTTGATTTAAGCACCTCTTTGACAGTGTTGGTAACACCTTTTGCAATTTCTATCTTACCATCTCTTTTTTTGGACATTAGAGAACTTTGATTATCCTAGTTTGGTGTTGACACTTTGAGAGGTCACCCTATCATCAAGAATCTTTTTATTTCATGTTAGTTACAACAAGGTACCAAGTGAATCAAGGGAAATGACCCCCGGTTGTCTTTAATCAATTACCCTTAGTTAAGACTCGTCAACAACAAAAGGGAAAATAGCCCATTTTCGATCAATCTCCTAAGAGTGAGTCTGAGGTTTGTTTTGACCCAAAGAGTAATCCTAGTGAATTGAGTACCTTTGTAGCACATTTTTCATCAAATATGGATATGAGTTATACCTTGACCAAACAAAAAAGAGAAATAATAGATCAATCACTTAGTGACATTTTTCAGAGACATAGGAGAAACATGTCATTTGAAGATGGAAATCAACCTGACTCACCTCTTATTAATTCAAGATATCTAGATGCTCATCAATGAGCTGAAAGACATTATGCACCAGCTCATCAAGATACAAGGTCACAACATGAGGACCAAAACAACCAATCTTATGATGCTCATGTGAACGCAACTAACTTGTTCAACCATTCAAGACCAAGTTCCCCGCTAAAAACAACTTCAAGATATACAGGTGAGAGGCTAAAAAGAATCAAGTAGGAAAAATAGGCTGCAAAAAAAAAATGATCTGTAAAAGAAGAAAAACTTAGGCATCTAGAAGAGGAACAACGAGCCTTGTTTAAGATAGAGAGAAAAGCATTCCAAGAGGAACAATATATGATATTGGCTCAACAACTCAACAATCAATTGAACAATAGGGGTACCAATAGTGGAACCAACTCTCCACCATCTACTCCCTCAGCAACTCCAAGAAGTAGAAGGAGGTCAAGGACCCCTTCAAGATCACCTAGTCATAGAGGAAGAAGGACTTCTTGACATGCACATTATAGGAGACACACACCTCCTAGACTATCAAGAGATCCCTCCCAACGAGCACATCACAACTCTCAACATGGAGGAAGTAGTGCCAACTTTGATACTCATGATTTTATGAGAATGCAACAAAAACCACTATTTCAAAAATATGTGGAGAAGTATGTGGAACAAAATAAGGATCAGTTCTTGGAAAATCTAATCAATAAGGGTGCAAAGGTCCCATACAACTTTGATGTGGATAGAAAAATTAAGAAGAAAAACCCTTCAACTGATGAGGTGATTAAGCAAATGCAAAAGACTATGGAGAAAATGATGGCTCCAAAGAATACCTTCAACTTGGACTCCATATGTCGCAATCCCATTGGCAAGAGTGTGGTTATGGTAGATTTTCCTAGAAAGGTTCAAATCCCCACATATGACCAATATGATGGTAGTGGTGACCCCCATGACCATGTACGATAGTTCTATATCATGATCTTTGAATTTCATCATGAGGACTCCTACCTTATGAGATTATTCCCAAGGAGCCTTAAAGGCCAAGCTATGGAGTGGTTTACTAAACTTACCCCTCCTGTTAAAACATTCAAATAACTTGTCCAAAGGTTTGTCTAGCACTTTGCATATAATCTATCAAGGTCAATCACCATGCTTGATTTGTGCAAGCTAAAACAAAATTAAGGGGAACCCTTTGTGACATTTTTACAAAGGTGGAGATGCTTATGCTCCAAATATTCTAGGACCATCCCTAAGGAAGAAAGGATTGATATAATTATGAGCAATCTAGTGCCAGAATTAAGATATGAAGTTAGAAAAATGGTCTTTAATTCTTTTGACACTATGGTAGAAACTACATGTCGCATTGAGGATGTTCTAAAAGAACAAGGTATTTTGGCCAAACAAAGTAACAACAACAATAAGGATAAGAAGAACTCATATTGGAACAAAAATAAGCAAGTAGTCAATGATAGAGTTGTTGACTCTCCACAACCTAAGGAACAAGGAGTTCTTAATCTATCTAATGCAGTTCAAGCTATGAAGCTGCAGACATCCTTAGATCATCAAGAGCACAAGCCCAAGTATCAAGATAAACCTAAGTTAGGAAACAGGCAATTCAATAAGCTTGGAGACTCTTATGCAGATATTTTTAAGACCTTGATTGCTCATAATTTGGCACAACCTTAGGATCCTACAAAGTTTCGCATACCAGATCCTAAACCTTATTGGTGGTTCATGAGAAAGCTTACTATGTATACCACAATGGGATTGGACATGACATTGAAAATTGTTTTAAACTTAAACATCTTGTTCAAGACCTTATTGAGACTAGATGGGTTAACCACAAATGTAGACCACAAGGCCTTTAAGGAGCCCTTGCCTAATATGAGAAGGGGGAGATTCTAAAAAAAAGAATGGCAAGGCCGCAATCAATTATACCTATACAGCTGTAGAAAATTTCATCAATATGCTTGAAGTTGTGGACAATGATGTCAACATGATGAGGGGGAAAGATCCCTATGGTTATGATGTAAACTCACCGCCCATATTTGACGAAGGACCCATTGTTGTGCTTAGGGGTCCTCAATCTTGAAGGTCATCTCAGCCTCTCAATGCTATTACTAGGAGTCAGTCCCAAGGTCCTATTATCATTAGAGGTCCTAATTCTACCAAATCCAAGCAACCAATGTCCAAAACTATTCCTCCCAAGTTTGCAATTGGTCCTAATATGAGTTACAACCTTGTTGATCAGTTACAGCAAACGCCAGCGTAGATTTCCATTTTTGAGCTCTTAGAATTGTCTCCTAGACATAGGAGTGTCCTTGAGGATGCCTTGTGAGCCACTAATGTTCCTAATGACATAAATGTTGATCAATTCTAGAACATGGTCAATCACCTTGCTAGCCCTCATTACCTCACATTTTTAGAAGAGGACGATAAAGCATTAAGGCATCCGCATAATTTGGCCTTTCATATCAAGGTCATGATCCATAAAACCCATGTTAGGCGTGTGTTAATAGATGGGGGTGTTGGGCTTAATATTTTCTCTTTGAGTCTGTTGAAAGCTTTGGGATATTCTGAGAAAATAATTGACACTAGGAAGAAGATCAAAATTAAAGCCTATGATGAAGTAGAGCGAAGCTCTAAGGGATTGGTTGTTCTTCCTGTTAGGATCGGTCCTGTTGAAAAGGACATTTTGTTCCAGATTGTTGATGCCAAACCTTTGGCATATAATATCTTGTTGGGTAGGCCATGGATTCATGACATTCAAGTGGTGCCATCTACCTACCACCAATGTGTTAAGTTTCCTTACAATGGAGTTGAAGTATGCGTACCAGGGGATAGCACATTATATGTTAATGCGATTTCAGCTGGCTCTCATGTCCCTTTGAATAGAGAGGCTACTAATTTTGATGTTGCTCTTGAGCAGTGTAAGAGTAAGTTTAAGTCCATAGACCTTGGCATGGGAGACTACCAAATGGATTCCTTCATAAAAATGCCAATCTCGCCTAGGTCTTATGGAAAACCTTCACCTAAGAAGAAATCATCATCCTCATCTATGACCTTGTTTGGAAAGTTTATAGAGTCCTCAGTACCTATTCATGAGGAGAAAGAGGAGGTAGCCATTAGAGATTAGATTTATAGAGAGGAAAAGTATCAACACAACAAGAATTTTGCGTCATCTCCTAAAACCTATGGGAGAGGGTATACATTGGTTAAAAACATGGGCTACCCAAGTCATGGCCCTCTCAATCATAGGTTAGATGCCAAGGCTTAACCACTCAACCATGCTCTTTTTGGTCATAGGACTAAGTCAACAGTTGGCCTAGGCTTTGATCATGAAAAGAAGACAAGTGTCCCTATCCTAGCTGTGACAGATAGTGATAGTGACTCAAATTATACACCCAATCTTCAAAAATAGCAAGACATGATGGATGATTGGGTGCCTTCCACCAATCTCCTTTGGGGAAATTTAGATGATTCAGTAGTTGAAAATACAGACACCAGAGAAGGTGATACCCTTCACAATCTTGAAGCTTCTACATCAAGGCATCCCAAGCCTTCTTGGTGTAAACATCCCAGTAGAGATTCAGAAATAGATTCACATGAGTTCGAGTGGGACTCTCTTTTAGATGAAATAGTTGATTTGGACATGGATGTTGTCCATACCTATAGTACTCAACCTAATGTGACCAACGAGCCTAGTGTAGGACTAGAGGATTGGACTCCTCGAATTGCCTTAGGGGATGACACTTTGTTTGGTAGGACGAGTCCTAATTCGAGTATCTTAGAAGGAGACTTGACAGATCCTAACTGTGTGATCACCAAAGATAATGCCTTTCATACCAATAATTTTGAACTGGTCATTGACTTACCCCTTGTAAACAATCATTTGATTGATTGGTCACAACTTTGTCAAGAGCCTCAGCTCCTCACTTTTCACAATGACTACAAGATAGCCTGCTACTTGAATGCTCTTGAACCCATAGTCTCTTCCACCAATGAACCTACAATGAGTATGATGGAGCTAGATATTAAGTACCTCAGTCAAAAAATAAAAGAAACGAAACAAAAGAGAAATGGTTCTGATGCTGAAAACCACTTTGTGGCAGTGTCAGAACCCAAAATAGTTAAAATAAAAGATGCATCTGAAGGTGAAAACCTCTTTGAGGCACCTAAGGATGGGGTACTTAATAACCTGTCGAGTTATTTCCAAGATAGGTCATCAATTCTTATTAAGCCTACACAACTAGTAAATTTGAATATGGAAGAGGCTCCACAAGTGATACATCTAGCTCAGTCTCTGTTAGTGCAAGAAAAAGAGGCATACATAAAGTTCTTACAAAAGAAGAAAATCAATTTTTCTTGGACATATTTAGACATGCCAAGGCTTGACACTAATCTCATTATGCATCACTTATCTATAGCTCCAGGAATTAAACTAGTAAAATAGAAGTTGAGGAAAATGCATCCTCACATAGCTCTCCTTATTAATACTGAATTAGAAAAGCTCTTGGGAGTAGGATTTATTAGAGCTATCGACTATGCCGAGTGGATCTCAAATATTGTTCTAGTTTCAAAGCATGATGGATCCATTCATGTATGCACAAACTTCAAAGATTTTAACAAAGCTTTCCCAAAGGATGACTTTCCACTCCCTAACATAGACATGATAGTGGATATGACTACGGGCTATGAGATATACTCTTTAATGGATGGTTTTTCTAGTTATAACCAAATAAAAATAGCTCTTGAGGATCAAGAAAAGACAGCCTTCACATGTGCATGGGGAACCTATTGTTGGAACGTCATGCCATTTGGATTAGAAAATGCAGGAGCCACATACCAAAGAGCTATGACCACAATATTTCATTATATGATGCATAAAAATATGGAGGATTATGTGGATGATACCTTGGCCAACTCTAAGAAAAGGGATACAGACCTAGAAGATTTGGAAGTAATTCTAGATCGAATGGAGCAGTTTCAATTAAGATTGAATCTGAAAAAGTGTGCATTTGGGGTTACCTCAGGTAAACTTCTAGGATTCATAATTTCAGTCAAAGGAATAGAAGTGGATCCTGAAAAGGTTCAAGCTATATTAGATATGCCGCCTCCTAAGAACATTAGTCAGATGAGAAGTCTTCAAGGATGACTCCAATCCATACAGAGCTTTATTTCACAGCTTGCAGATAGAGCACAACCATTCAACGGGACATTGCATAAGGGAGCCACATGTACTTGGAATGAGGATTGCCAAAAGAGCCTAGATCAAATAAAGCAATACTTGGCTAATCCTCCAATTTTAATGCATCCTATCCCAGGAAAACCATTAATTTTGTACATCTCAGTGATAGAATCTTCCTTGGGGGCATTGTTGGCTCAACTTGATGATACTAGGAAGGAAAGAGCCATCTACTACATTAGTCATACTCTAGTGTCTTATGAGATCAATTATAATAGTATTGAAAAGTCTTGTCTTGCGGTAGTGTTTGCTTCCCAAAAGTTGTGACACTACATGCTTGCCCATACTATACATCTTGTTGCAAAAATTGATCCTCTTAAGTATTTGCTTAGTAAGGCTGCTCTCATGGGTAGACTTGCTAAGTGGATGATGGTTTTGTCAAAATTTGATATAGAGTACATTGAGCGTAAGGCTATAAAAGGGAAAGCTATTGCAGATCAACTTGCTGATTTGCCAGTCAAGGATAGCATGCCTATTCAAGTGGAATTCCCAAATGAGAATATCATGTACATGACCACGCATACTTGGAAAATGTTCTTTGATGGTTCAAATATGCAAAATGGATCAGGAGCTAGAGTATTGTTTATTTCTCCCCATGGGTACAACATACCTAAGTCTTACAAACTTTTGTTTCCATGCACAAATAATATTGCAGAATATGAGGCTCTAACCAATGGACTAAAAATGGCTATAGAGTGGAATATAACAGAGTTACATGTCTTTGGGGATTCACAATTAATTATCAACGAAGGAAATGAAGAGTACCAAACTAAGGATGATAAGCTAATACCTTACAAAAAGATGGTTGATTCATTATGATGTTACTTCACATTTGTGACATTTCAACAGATCCCTAGAGCAAAAAACAAGGTAGTAGATGTTATAGCTACATTAGCTTCACTCCTTCAATTGGAACAACACGAATCAAGATTTGAATTCCTAGTGGAAGAGCTACGTCACCCCATTTTTGACTCCTCAGATAGCCATTTCATTTGTACCTTGGTTAGCCATGACTCATCCTGCTATGGTGTTATTTACTCATAACTCCATGATGGCATCATCCCTGATACATTTAACCATTCTGAAAGAAGAAACCTTGTCCATAATGCCTCTTGCCATACCCTTATCTCTGGTGATCTGTATAGGAGGGGTTTAGATGGGACACTTCTTAGGTGCTTGGAAAAGGATGAGTCTAACCAAGCATTAGTTGACATTCATGAGGGAATTTGTGGAGGACATCCTAATGGTCTTTCCATGGCCCAAAGGTTGCTTAGGGTGGGTTATTATTGGGCCATAATGCAGATGGATGCTATAGCTTTTGCCAAATCATGTGAAAAGTGTTAGAAACATGGAAACGTGATTCATGCACTAGGTAGGGAGCTTATTCCTTATATTTCTCATTGGCCATTTCAGTGATGGGCCTTTGACATTTTTGGGTAGATTCATCCCAACTCATCAGGTGGACATAAATTCATTATTACTACTACTAACTACTTTACCAAATGGGTAGAAGCCATTCCACTATCTATTGCTTTAGGGAAGACAATTTCCTTCTTCATCTTGAGTCACATCATCTGTCGATTTGGGATACCTTCTAAGATAATTACTGACAATGGAGGTCAGTTCAAAAACAAAGACCTTACACACCTCTACAAGAAATTCAAGATAAAATAGCATTGGTCCTCCATTTACTTCCCACAAGGAAATGGACAAGCAGAGGCTTCTAATAAGACCATTCTCAAGATTCTCCACAGAATAGTTCATAAGAATGGTCGAGACTGGCACTTACAGATCAATCCAGCCATATGGGCTTATAGAATGAGTATACGTACTCCCATAGGGGCTCCTCCTTTTTCCCTCACTTATGGTGTTGAGGTAGTATTACCTTTAGAAGTAGAGATCCCTTCACTTAAAGTCTCTCTCAAAGGTTTGATAAAAGATGATGATTATCGTGCCATGAGGTTATAAGACTTAGAACTTCTAGATAAGAAGTGCAAGGCCTCATTTGATCATATGACAATGTATCAAAAGCATATGTCAAAGGCATTCAACAAGAAGGTTCACCCTAGAGAGTTTCAAGTAGGTGATCTTGTTTTGTGAGAGAATCCTAAGAACCAACAAAATAGAGAGCAAAAGGGTAAGTTCGAACCTAATTGGCTTGGGCCATATGTCATCATAGCTACTTTTGGGACAAGTGATTACTTGTTATTTGATGAGGATGGAGAATAGCTCCCTGATCCCATTAATGTTTTGCACCTCAAGAAGTTCTATCCATGATGCCTATTCAGCCTGAGGGCATCCTTTGTACATATTTTATGATCCTGAGAAAATACCAAAAAAATTCATATATGATACTGAAAAAATCTTAAAAAGCATATAAAGTCTTGAAAAAAGAGCATCTTAGTGAAAACCTAGCAATAGGCATTTTGATGTCTCATCAAAAAAAAAAAAAAGTCAAAAAATTATAAAAAAAAAAGAAGAAAAAGTGCCTTGGTGAAAACCTAGAAATAGGTGCCTTGGTAGCAAAAATACAAAAAAATCAAAAAATCAAAAAAATATCCAAGTAGTGAAAACCTGGAAACAAGTGCTACTTGAGGCCTTTGCACCCTTGTTTCTTAGCATGCATCCTCGACACTTAGCCATTCTCCATCATGCCTTGATCTTATTTGACTGGGTTTGGAATTGGTCTTTATTTTTGTCTAGGGGGCATACCTGTTAGCATAGGTCCTTTAGATGCATTTGTCTCTTGGGGCATTTCACAAACAAGTGTTTTTCAACACCACCCCAAATTGTGTTTTTCAACACTACCCTAGCATCAAGTGTTTCTCAACACTTATCAGATGTCCTACCTACAGTCTAGCATGATATGGTATTCCTCATTCGTAGATGTGATACTCAAAGTTTAACTCTATGACCTACACACACGCACTTAAACACTTGACTCACTGAGACTTGTTTGACTTTACTTTCTTTGTGTGTTGTCTATGAGAATTTCTTTGATGAGTGGTCTCTCCCTGAGAAGTTTTCGATGATGCACAGCTAGAAGACTGAGGGTGTGAGAACATGTTTTATTTGTTTATCTTCTTGTGAGTATATTTCTTTGATCCTAACTGTCATGAGAATTTATACTGGTCTCACTTGACACTAGGGATTGACAAGGTATTATCCTTAATTATTTTTTTATGCGAGTTCATGCTTATAGCCATCTTGACTTTCTTATGTCCTGATGCCAGCATAATCTCGCTATATCAAACTTAGGTAATCTCACTGCACTAGTCATCTTGACTTATATGTCTTTGATGCTTAGGTGGGATTTCCACATTTCTACCTGATACAGATCATATTCAAATTCACATAGTCATACTAGTGTGTATTGTATGATCTTACGTCACTACCAATAAAGCTCGATGATGATTATTAGATGTCTATTGGCATTGTGACCTTGCAAGTCAACCACTTTCATAGTAGCTTACATTTGTAGGTTCATGATAGTTTAGTTTTGCACCTTGCATATGGAGAGAGCTCTCCTTTTATCTTTCACAGACTAGTTGGTCAACTGCACTCACCTTTCACTTCTTCTAGATCATGTCTTTCACTTCTTGTCTATAGCATTTTGACTTTTTGACTTAATTTTCAAAACACCTCAGAATTGCGTGAAAATTGCAAATCTAGCTAATTTTGACATCCTGGATCCATTTTCAGACTCGAAATTAAAATTCAAGTTAATCTTGATAGTCAAAATTACCTTTCAAATTTTCCCCTCTTCTACGCAGTTAGCTGACCATTTGAGGCCTAATCCTTCAATCTTCACTGGGGCATCTTCATTTCTTCACCCCCATCTCTTTCAAACTTCTAGTCTTTCATTCATTTTCATTCACTTCATCTCTCTGAGGTTTGACTTCATCTTTATCCTATATCTTTCCCAGTCAAACCTGGTCAAACTAGGGCATGTTTTCACTTCCTAATGGTTATCCTGTTACCCCTTTACCTTCGATTATGATTTCATTATAATTTGATCAAGTTTATCAATCTTCTATTCTCCTCTACTTGATTTTGATTTTGATTCTGAGGGGGAAATACCTATTGGATTTAATCTTTGATTTTCTTGATTCAACTATCTTTTTATGAGCTTTCACTCAGCTTGAGATTTTTATCTCTTATTTTGGATGTGATCCCAAAATGAACTCATGTCTAGAATCTTTTGTTTATTTTTGTCTAGGCGTGTTCCGAAAATGAACACATGTCTAAGTTGTTTTGTGATCCCAAAATGAACTCACATTTCAATTCTTCTTTGACCACATTTTTTCTCAGAATGATCACACATTAGTCAAAGAGGGGCAAATGTATGCACCCTAAAATGGTCACCTAGACTTTGGGCCCTCATTCAGCAATTTATCAAATCCCTAAATCAATATTTTCAGAAAATCAACATTTTATTAGTTATATCAGTTTCCTTGATCAAATCCTATTTTATCATTTTTTATTATTTGCCTTGGGCTAACCATTTTATCCTAAAGTATTTATTTATTTAAAAGGAATATTTCCTCCTCTTTTAATAAATAAAAAGCCCCCACTTTTCCTCTTATCCTAAGTTGCACAAATAGAGTACTATTCCTATTTTATAAAAAGGGAAAAAGCACTTTTGGTCTCATATGGACATAAAAGTCAACTCTTATTTTCTCATTGGAGGATATTTGTGCACATGGATTGCTCCTCTTTGATGCTCCACCATTGATTAAGTCTTTTGCCTCTTAATCTCCATGGTCCATTCCTTTTCATTTCCTATAAAAGAAGAGCTCTCTTCCTCATTTGCATATCCATCTCTTTTATGTTAATGTTATGCTGTAGGTTTTCTAGGTTATTTGGAGCTCTTTGAAGAGATTCTTTTATTCAAGCTTTGAAGACATTGTTGTTGCATTTCATTTAGCTTACTTTCTTTCTTTCATAGTTGCATAATCATGGTATTCTTAGTGTAGACTTTCTTTATGCTATAGATTAATCTCACATAGTTTAATTAGGAGGGATTGTAAGACTTGTACTTTCCTTTCATAGCCTAGTTTGCACTTTCATTTTCATAGACTAGCTTGCATCCTCATTCTTAGCTTACTTGCATTGCATTTCCATTTGATTCTTTGGCAATATTAGCACTCTTGCCCTTGTCTTCAATTTTGGAATCTCTCATTGTGTGGTTGACTAGCAAGGTCATTAAGTCTATTAGCTCTAGCTGAGAGAAATTTTAAATCATGCAACTCCATACATAGAGAGCTCTAGGTTGCTATTGAAGGTTTCCCTTTCATGGATTTCCTTTGATGTAATGACTTAGAGAAGTGCACTACTTTTGTGTGTACATTGACAACCATGGAAACAGAGTTGAAGCTTTATGGTATGATATTTTTGTTTGTGCAGTCAATTGCATGGAATTCCAACATACCAAAAAGTGTTTAAGGATACCCAAAATTAATTGACTAAAAAAAGATAACAAATATAATTAGATTGATTTTGAAAACTTCAGTGGTAAATACACTGTTTGGGTCACTGTCACATATTAATCAGAGTACATCCACCAAAGACAAAGTTAGGAATATAAATATTCACCTTATGGTGGACTCTGAGGATGTTTTACTGGGTTTCTTATGCCTTCAGACGTTAATCTCTACTAGAACAATATTTCATGGAAAAAAATGTGATGATCCAAAGATGATAGAATATCCTTCTCTATAACTGCCATTTTGTATGCGTTTATTTGTTGAAGAATCTCCTTATTCATCAATTTGACAACAAAAGCCTTTTTGATGGGATGATGGACAATCAAACATAAATGAACGTCTCCATTAAATCATGAGTTTCCTTTCTCTCTCTTGAAATTAAAAATTTTAGTCCTGTGGAGACTCTTCCTAAGTTCAAGATATGTGGTTAGTTCTTCACCAATATATATGGGAAAGAATATTTTGCATTTGAATCTTTCATTACTTTCTTCCATCCACTTCCAGAACCGTTCACTGTAAAAATTTAGTAATTTCTTACATACATTTCATTTACTTAAGCATTTAAAATATTTTCTGGTTAGGGTTAAGATGCTACATGTTAACATGATATAATAGCCACTATGGGAAGGTTACCTTATCTTACAAAAATAATGCTTATTTGAAAAAAATCTTTGTACTATATTTCTGGCAATCAGAGTTAGGTTAACAGAGTATTTGGTTTTGAACTGAGATCTCCTAGAACATTGCATTATGTCAGACTGGAAAATACCGTAAGACATGAACGCCATCACTAAACCAAAGTGTGGGGAAAAAATGAGAAGAGAATGTCGTAAAATAATGGATAGTGGGAAAAGAACCATATAACATATCATATGTAAAGGATTCTATGAGCAGTACTATGGGCATTAAGAAGAGGGATTTCAGTTATTTATAACTGTTAAAAAAAATAGCAAGCACACAACTCATGTTCTAAGAAAATTTTAATCAAACTCAAAATGGTTCTCTTTCCATCTGCTACATAATCCTAAGATAAAGGGAGTGAAAAATAATAAATTGCTCAAATTGTGTTTTCCATCATGTCCCAATTGCAATCCATATGAAGAGATCACTTCTTGACAATTTTCCTCCATCTATGTGACTTTATCAGATAATTTTTTACAACATATCCTTCCAAACAAGACGTTCTTCAATACCATAGAAACCCTAAACAAGAGCACAAACTAATACGCAAGATGAAGAAATGAAGGCCACAAAAGCATCAACAGGAAGCACTCAATCAACAACAAAAAGCATCCAAAGGTAAGGGTATTTTGGCAGTTCATGAAGTTGACTACATGATACCAATGAAACTATTATACAACATCTCCAATCTACTCAATAATTTTTCAAATGAATGATTTTTCTTTGACAGAAATCAACCCCCCTACAATCCACTACCAAAATCTTCCTAAAAAGTTTATAAAATTCTTCGTTTCCTCCAAACAACAATGTCCGACATGCAATAGTGACAGATCTCCAACATGTAGACACGACTACCTCCAAATGTAACACATGGCCTGAAAAAATACATGACTAAGAATTATGTCCATAAATCATTTCCAAGGATAATATAGTAGTGGGATAAATTCCTTCATTAAGTTAGACAAAATGTGCAACTACAACCTAGAACAAATACAACCAAAGAACAATATAATATTAACAAAAAGTATCCTATAGGAGGATTAGTCAACAGGCAAAACCACTCTAGAATGTCGTTAGGCAATTAAATGAAATCAAAGAATAGTTGCAGCCAGGAAAATTAATTACAGAGGTAGCATCCATTGTTTCCACTGCTTTCATGAGTGTAAATCACCATAAAAAATTTAGGTAAGGAGACTTTCGGTCATCAGGGTTGGGAAAAAAGTGGGGTAAGACAATCACATCCAAATTTCCTGACCACCATTTTACGATGTAAGACAACATTAGATCATAAGAACAATTGGCTAAAGTGTCTTCCAAAATAAGTGTACCGGCTTAAAGATATGAAATGCAAATTCAACTTCACCATTAAACTCAAATTAGTTTCAGAACATATTAGTATGGGATGGTCAATGAGTTTAAAAGATATAATGAAGTAGTACATTTTTTTGTTGTCTTAAAAAGATTTTCAGAGGGTTTCTTTTCTTCATCGCATAGCCCCCCTTGAAATTGAAAGAATAATAGACCAATATTTTTAAGCTTCATGCTGGTGAACTTCAAATTTTTGAATTTAATAATGTCCTCTTTTCTACAAGTCACATGATCTCAGATTGGATACAAAAAGAAGTTGGGTGGGCTGATTCAGTCACCAACTTTAACCTAATGGACAACCAAAAATTATCATCAGAGAAACTAATTAGATTATCCAGATAGTTCTATGAATTTCAACCTTCATTAAGCAATATGGGAGATGCAATATTTGTTCACAGGCCTAAATTTTATTTAGCATCTATTCTTCCTATCCACTAAACATCAATTTAGATTTCAAAGAATGCTTAGTATGCTAAAAAAGTTGTGAATTGGCTTTCTGTGACTACAACAAATAAAAAAGTAGATTGGAGAAGTTCTTTGTAACTTCACATGACAACCTCCATAATGCTTGATATTTCTCATTGTAAATCCACAACCCTTCTCTCTGCATTCAATCCACTATTCTTGTTAGCTCATTAAGTATTAAGAGAGAAGACCATGCAAATTTTGGAAGCATAAGAAAGACACGTAGTAGAATAGGTGTCTAAGATAAACAATTCCATATAGATAGAAGTTTTCTAAACATGGCATGATTTGTAAATAACTAAATTAAAAATTATCCCTTACAAATTGGCTAGATTTGAAACAAAATTATGGATAGCCGAAATTAATGAAATGAACCGCTTAAAAAGAATAAAAATGAAATCGATGAAAAGTAGTGTAGGGAATAGCCACTGAAAATGAACCACCAAACACAACCACAAAATTCTAACAAACCATACACTTTAGTTTTTCTAAGCACCGCTTTCCACTTTTCCCAACATAAGACTGTCAGATAGTCTGAAAAAATCAACGGGCATCTCCCCAAGAGGAAGCCTATTAGTGTCTATCAAATAACCTCACTAAAATTGGGTAAGGTGAGATGATGTTAATGACTTGAAAACAAATACATATTAGACTGATAAGGGCAATCATCAATGAACAATATTTTAAGTAAACACATTATCTTCATAGTAAGATCTTGCATATATAAATTACAATTATGTACTCTCAAATTCAACCATAGGGTGAATAGATGACTCATATTTCACTCCTTTGAACACAAAGACTATTATGGAATGAATTAAAATGAAAAGAAAGAATTTATGTAAGCTACCCACAAGGGTATGTAGCTAAATCTCAATCTTGATAATAGATTTTATAAGATTCAAACCACCAAAAGGAGCATAAAAGAAAACATGAAACATGATAACATTTACAACATGCTGGCAAAATTAGCTTAAGTAGAACCATTATATTCTATTTGGGAACAAAGAATTATTGTTAAGCACATTAATTTGGTTTTTTTTAAATGAAAATCATTATTTCTCCTAATGTGCATTAATACGGTTTAGCCTAGAACTATTTGATTGAAAAATAGAACTTTAAAGCTTTTTCACTATGCATGCAAAGTCCTTATTAATCAATTCAAACTAAACAAGTATGGAAATATCTATTTGTGTAGAAAAAGTAGCTAGCACATGGGATCATCATTTTGGGATGATAAAATTTTCCATGATTTTGAGTGCACACAATCTAGTTCGATTAAACAATATGTAACTCTATGAATCAAGAGAAGGATTGAGAAAGTGAGAAGTCTCTCTAGGAAGTCACTGATATTTTTTTTTGGATTTGAAAGTGCTAAAATCTTAATCACATCTAAGTTATTTTTGATAGATAAAAGTAGCAAGAGGGTGCTGGCCCGAGAAACAAGGGGACTAGAGGCACATTAACAACATATTAATGGCACTAGCCTAGAGCATTTCAATCAGAAGTTTAATAGAAGAATAAACTAAGTCTAATCTACCTCTATCAAAAACAAAAACCACAATATTTTTCCAAAAGATTAAACTAGAGTATCTAAACCGAATAGTAGCATTTAACATAATAGTAAGAAGCCACGCGGGGCTATACCAAATACCGAGCAAAAAAACCTTGAAACCAGAATGAAACCAGGGGAACAAAGGGCCATGCCCAGACAAAATTAAAAACCACATAAGCACCATCAGCTAATTATTTCCATCCAGATGCTCTGACATCAGGGTCCTAGCCCACTCCTCCTGCAGGAAAAGGAAAAGATCCTTATTATCCTCGTTCGCATCCAGTTTGCCACCTGCTAGTTTTTCATGTGCATAGTGCAAAGGGTCATAGCCAAAGCATGCATGGCCTTCAGCACAAATTTCTTAGTCATCCTTTAGTGAACTTTAGCTCCTGTAGGTCCTGCTTGATGTCGGCAATATCTTTGTCCAGATTAGAACCTTGGGATTATTTTCAATAATGGGGGGCTTTTCCTAGTTATCAAGGGGTAAAGTCTAAGTTGTTTTGTCCATTGTCAATATTTGTTTAAAAGAAATGGCTTTAATGTTGTAATATATTTGAACCAAACACTTAAAACTATATTATTAAATATATTTCAAAAGCAAGAAAATATAATTTCCATCGGAAAGAATTCACTAATCATAGAAACCTGTGCAAGAAGAATAAATTTATAAAAAAAATTCTAATTGAGCAACATTTCCAATCAAGACGAATAAAATTTTATGTTAAAATTTAATTGAGAAACATTTCCAAGCAAGACATTTTCTATTTCCAAGAAGGTGTTACTTGAACCTAATTATAACCTCCGGGTTGATGTTAATTTTGTCCCTCTCTACCTTCTATCCAAAATTCCTTCTTTCTATGTCTCCAAGAATTCACTCTCTTTTTCTATAATTTCAAGTATGAGTTTATTTTGTTGTATAACTATTTTTCCCCTAGAATTTGAAAGCAATCTCCTCCCCCCATTCCTTTCTACCAATGTATGGTTATATGGGTTTTTAAGCATATCATTTTTTTAAATGATCAAATTATCATTTTCAATCAAAATAATTATTAATTTAATAAACTCATTATATATTATATTTTATTTTAAATTTTAAAATAAAAATATTATATTATATGAATTTGTTAAATAGATATATACTCCCTCAAAGAATCACATGTAAAAACATCTTTTAAAGGAATAGTTTGTGTATATTTTAAAATTATTTTTATTCATAGTAGATAATAGTTAAATAATATAATCAATAGTACTTTTTTATTTATTTTTAGAAAATCTAATGCAAAATAAATACATCATCCTCATCAAATATCATATTGAAGGAAAATTATTTTTTTGAGTTTACACATTAGATCAAATGACTAATAGGGTTAGAAATAAAGCTTTTAAAGAGTAATGTGATGCGTATAACTAAAACTACATGGTATGTGCCAAATCCATCATAACCAACCATTGTTGAGGAGATAACCCCTTTACATGGGCCACACCCCAACCCTCAACCTATTAGCTTCTCAAACCACTCAAATTTTGCATAAGTATGTTATTTCCAAAAAACAAAAATCATAAACAAAATATACATCATCATTCCATTCCATTTATCACCATAAACATATTTCCATACATATTTAACATTATTCCATCAAATGGGGTAGAGAATGGAAATAATGGACCTACTGGTTGTGGGGGAGTGGCTCGTGATAATATAATTGGTTTCTCTCAATGGTGGCCCTCCCTTTGGGTTCTTAAACCAAGAACCATGTTGAGGCTTATGCATCCTACATTAGTATAATAATGGCTACTTCTCAGGTATTTCCAAAGGTTTTTATCAAATGTGATTTGTTGAATATCATCAACTGCCTAAAAGGGATCCAAACTCCAAGCTAGACCATAAAAAACATTGATCCTTTATATTTTATGTTTATTAAACTCATTTCTAATGTTAAAAATTTCCAATATTTACCAAGAAGGTAACTCTGTTGCAAATGGCTTTACAAACTTAAGAGTTGTGCAATCTATTATGAGAAGATGGGGAATAAATAAAATTATCCCCCAAGATATTAAAATAATTATTCAAGATAGTTGTAAAGGATAATAATTTGGAGGCATTTTACTGAATGATGGATTTGAATTCTACACTCATGTAAAGTGGCAAGGTGCCATGTCCAAACCTCATAATGACATGTCAATATGTCTATGGCTTTATGAGCCATGTTTATTACAATTGGTAGTTTCATGGTGGATTAGGTTCTCTATTTTCTAGTTTGCAAGATGGGAGGAAATAGAAATAGAGTTAAACCAATTATATACCAAAAAATGTAGGAGAATTCTAATTTTTTGAGTGAACTCTCTACTGGAGACCTCACCTTGTACATTCAGAAGTTGTATGGTTCCGATCTATAGGTTACAACTACATTTGTTGAGGGTTGGGATGAGGGTATTCTCAAGGTGTTTGGTATTGAGTTGTTGGTTTAGTAAAAACTTCTAGAAAAGGTTTCTTATACCTTGGTGGAGGTAAGAAAAATTTTAAGGGATTAAAAAGTGTGGATGAAGATATGGAAATATTCTTCAAGAAAGGGGAGATGGGAAAAATTAAAAGGACATCTAATTGTGGTCATTATAAGACTAATATCAATCCTCTATGGGCATAGATTGCATACATAATTATGAGGTATGTGACACTTGATGGTCACTCATGTATCTTGTTCATCTATCACTTTGTTATCCCGAATCACTTTTAAAAAGTGAGTGCATATCATTACCCTTTTTATCTCTTTTTGTCTTTGTCTCATGTAGTTTGAAGGTTGATAGGAAAAATCCCTCGACCCTAGTTATACATGAGGGTTTAATCCTTCTTATTACAAAATTTTGTAAAGCGATCTCCATGCAAAATAATCTTGGAAATGGTATGGCTATGAAAGATGTTAATTTTTTTTATAAAATATTACTCCCTAGTTCTAAAGGATTTCCCCTCTAGTGATGATGGTGGTGTTCATTTGGGTAAATGTAAAAATCCTAAGAAAGAATCCAAGGCCCACCTTAAAATTATTTTATCTGATGATGAATATTTAGATTGTACTCCTTTTGGTGGGTAAGTCTCTAATTCCTTTATCCCTACTAGTGATGTGAAAGGTAAGATAATAATGGAAGGTTCTTATTTTATGCTGACCAAGGGGAAATGGAAAGTCTCTTAAACTTCCCACTATGTAAATGTCCTTGTGGAGGAAATCTTCACAGGTGTGGTCTCTTATTGGGCTGTCAGATCTCCCTAGCAGCTCCTGATTGATTAATTTCTTGGACTATGTCAAAACCATGGTGCGCCTGCATTGGAGTTCACCCTCTTGAGATCACAAAAGTTGTAGAGTCAGACCATTACTACAAACCTTAGTGAGGCCAATTTTTTTTATTTTTCTAGGAATATGTGCGTTATTGAAAAACTTTTTGGAACATACACAATTAGCACTTCTAGGGATTAGCACAATAAGTCACTATTTCTTGTTCATGTGCAAGGTTGCTTTTGCCCTTGTTCATTATTTTCAGACGATTGCTTGCTTCCCTTTCTTTCTATTTTGTGTGCTTGATATCTTCTTGGTTACTTGAGACAAACTTTTACACAGATCTTCAAAAACTAGACAGAAAAATTTGCAAACAATTTGATACTGAAAAATTGCAAATCTAAAGCAAAAATCCTTTCTGGTGTCAAAAGTCATCCTAAAATTTCAAAACTCATATCAAAGCCAAAGTCAAAGTTGTCAGAGATTGGTCAAATTTGTCAGAAATCTAGTTTTTATAGCCTATTCCCAAATTTTGTCAAAATAGCAAACTGATTCTTGTCATTTCTAGTCATCCTTGGTCACTCTGGGTAAAATCTTAGGTGCTATGACATGTTGCCCAACATCTAAATGAACTTAAATGGTATCACATTGCACAAAATGACTCTTGGTCTTCTTTCTTCCACATCTCCCATGTCTTCCTAGTCTCCCATTTCCATCCTTTCTCTTCTTCCTAAACTCTTCATGTCTTCTTGATTCTTTTCCTCTTATTATCTAATCTTCTTTCTTCTATTCATCTCTTCTATCACTTCCATGCTTGATTCCTCCTCTTCCAGAACCATGAATTTCAGCTATCTTATTATGGAACCTCTCTTGAAAATGGATGATCTCAAACTCATTGCTTAATTTGAAGAGTATTATTCCAAAAATCCCATGAGTGATAAATTTATGATGAAAATAAAGGAAAAATTGATTGAATCAAATGCCTTTGCTAGGATCATATGCATGGTCATGTCACAACCTTCTTTTTCCAAACATCTTTCATATTCTAAGTCTTCTCATCATTCCTCATCATCCACATCTTCTTCCTCTACTAGGTCTTCACCTTCCTCTTCTCCACAATCTCATTCCTCTTCTAATTCTCCCAAGAGTCTTACTCCTTGTCTCAAGACATACCATGTTGAGAAACGTGATAACCCTTATGATACCTCTTCCACAAAGAGTGACACACCCATCTTTGAAGACTATGATGACTATGATGATGAACAATATAATGATACCTATGACACCTATGTTTGTAAGAGTCCTCCTTGTCGTGTGCTCTTGCTTACTGGAAATGCGATGTCACATTGGAAAGATTGTGATGGTGATCCATATGATTCTAATTTTGAAAGAGACTTTGATGAGTTCTATGCACAATACCTAGATGATACATCTACTTCTATTGAGGAAGAGAAAGCTTACCACGCTGATTATAAACATGCATACTATAAGGATCTCTCCTCTAAGAACTCTCATGCTAAAAATAAAGATTATACTCTCAAGAAAGATCATGTTAATGTTGAACCTTTATCTTGCAGTGGTTCCCTTCCATCCCCTACTTCCTCCAATACCCATACATTTCCTAAAGCTTCCAAGTCTTTCAAATCTTTCACAAGTCCTTCATCCACCAAAGGTCCTAATACTTTTCATGCAGTTTCCTATAGTTATCCTCAAGGGCTACCTCTTAAAGAAACTCAAGCTAACCTTCACTTGGCTGTGAATACTTCCAATAATGCTAAACCTAAAGAGCCTAAGCCTTTATATGCTATAATTCCCACTTCAGCTATTCCTTCACCATCTCTACCATAGTCTTCCATATAATCCCAACATGCTTCCTTGTCCTTAGAAGTGGCTCCATGTCAAGAGGACTCTAAAAATGATAAAGAAAAGAACATAAAGAAGGATCAAGATCAAGAACCCTCCATGTCATCCACTCCTTTTCATGATGTCTCTTATCCGTTCCATGGTTCTTTTGATCCTGCACACCCTTTCTCATGCATTCCATCATGTCTTAAGTCTTCTCCTAAGAAAGATCATGATACTACTTACACTAATGAGCTTATTGACAATCAAAATAACCTTACTACACTTGCACTTTCCAAAGATGATACTTCCATTAAGGTTATTAAAACTAATGTTGTTACTTCCAATGTTAAGCCTATTGAAAATCAAGAAAAAAATTGTAGGCTTGTGCTATCCAAAGATCCTTGTCAAGATCAAAGTCTTCCATCTTCTTATTCTACCACTCCATGTTTGTTTCCACTTTCTACTCTTCCTAAGTCTTTGTAAGCTTTGAACAATCCTATCAAAGAAGGTTCTCCTATTCAAGATGTGCATGATTCTATTGAAAATCCTAATGCTCACTCTAAAGATGATGATGTCCTTGGTTGTCATATAAATGTTGATGAACTTGTTGATTATCCTTTTGCATCTTCCACTTCCATCCTTGGACCTCTTCCACCACTACTAAGGGCTTCACGTCTACCTTCCATCTTGGGTCCTTATGTCCCTTCACTTTCCCCTCCTAACTCTCCTAATTCACCATCCACCTTGGGTCCTTACATCCCTCCATCTCCTATCTTTCCTCAAGATCAACATAGATGCATACCCTTGAATCCTTTTCATCCACCCACCCAACTAAACTAGTCATATCCTCCTTCTTCTTCCACAAGTCCCAAGTCTTTTGGAAGTAACTTAAATGTTCAATACAAGAAAAAGAAGCAATACAAGAATCCATCAAAAAAAGATCACCATGTCTACTCTAATCGACATAGAGGCATAAAGTCAAAAGAGATATCTAAGAAAAAAACTACAAGACAAGTATGGGTTCTAAAATCCATCATTAAATATATTCTCTCTAGATCATCAAAAAGAAATGAAAATCCTATGGCTATATGGATTCCAAAATATCTCTTGAAAAATTTTGATGTTTAGCAACAAGTGAAGTTGACATTCAAGCTTCCAAAGACTTCCACTTCATCTTCTTCCAAAAATATTCTTCCATTCCATGCACCTAAACTACAACCTCTTCTATCCATTCACCATATTCCTTCATGTATTCCTTCATTCATGTTTCCTCCATCCTCTCACCACCCTTCAAGGTGTTTTTTGTTGGATTAATTATGTGTTGTCTTTGATGTCACACAAATGTCATATTATTTACTGAGCTCAGTCAGTCAGCAAAGTAGTTCCCCGTATTTACTGAGCCTAGTCAGTCAGCAGGCGGTTTTCAGTGTCTACCGAGATATCTCGGGTGTCAAAGAAAAGTATGGTAGAAAATAGTGTTAACCGAGCTTCCATGGTTAACAAAGGAAAGTTAGTGTTTACTGAGTTCACTCGGTCTCCAAAGGATGTTGTAGAATTCACAGTGCTTACAGAGTTCTCTCAATCACCAAAGGAAATCTTTTCAGATTAGTGTTTACCGAGCAAGGTCAGCCCAGTAAAGGATTTTGTTCATTTAAGAAATAAAGTTTGATTATTCTAGTTGACTATTGTAATGATTAGTAATGTTATTAGTGTCGACTTGATAATCTAAATGGACAATCTGTATGGTATATATAGAAGGTCAAGTTGTGAATTAAAAGTGTGGAAGTGAAAAAGAAGGAAAGTGTGAGTGAATTTTGAAGGATGATTAGATATTATTGAGGAGTAGCAGAGATATATTTTGATTAGGAAGGATCTAGTGAAGTAGAACAGAGATTTGTAATCAGTAATTTAGTTGCATCATTATTCAAGTCATTTCATTGTTACTTTATTACCATTGTAGTAGTGATTTCAAAATTTCCTAACCAAGTTGGTTTAACAACCATTTTATTAATCATCTAACAAGGTGACAGTTCTATTGAATTGTTTCAAGACCTCTTACAAGGCCACTCCTAACAGGGTGATTAAATCCTCTAACAAGGTCACACCTAATAGTGTGTTTTGTAACCTTTTACCGGGTTGGCTCCTAATAGGGCATCACTTCAAAAGAGTGAAAAATAGTAACTAGTTACATTGGTGGTTTTTCCCATATTGGGTTTCCATGTTAAAACTGGTGTCTCTTGTGTTCATGTTATTTTCTTTATTCATGTATGTTAATCATTGATGAATGCTTAAGAATAGTTATAATTAATACTCACTGTGATAACCAAGTTTTAGCATTTCTCTGTATGTTTTCCGAACAATAGCAACAAATGATTTAATAAAACATCTAAGGGATCTGTGGAAAGAAAATTTATGGTTAATTAATTCACCCCCCCCTCTCAGTTACTACATCTATATTTCCAACAATTGGTATCAGAGCTTTTGGTGCTTGCAGGAAGGGTTTCAATGACCTAAGCTAAAGATCAAGATGTCTTACAAGAGAGAAATTCCAAGGCTTAACAGAGATAACTTTTCAGCATGGCAAGGTCTCATGAGACTTCAACTGGCTTCCATTGGTGACTCAGGATGCAAATATATTGATCAAGAATATACAGTTCCTACTAGCACATTAACTATTGAAGACATTATAGAGAAAAAGAACCATAACACCATGATGATAGATATTGCATCAGCTCTTAGCTATGAAGAATTTGATGAGATGAAAGACTGCACCACTACTTATGAAATGTGGAACAAGCTAAAGAAAATTTATGGTGGTGATGACAATGTGAAGAGAGCCAAAGTAGAAAGCCTAAAAGGATAGTTTGATTAGATGAAGATGAAAGAAGATGAAAACATTGAAAAATATGTTGAAAGAATCAAGGTGAGTGTTAGTGCAATAAGAGCTTCTAGAGGAAAAATTGATGATGAAACTATTATAAGTAAGGTTCTTAGAACATTGCTTCCTATCTATACAATAAGAGTATTTGCTATTCAAGAAAGAAGATGTGAACAAAATCACAATATAACTTTGGATGCCTTAGTTGGAAGATTGACAGCTTTTGAATTGGATAACTATGACAACTATGTTCCAACTTCTAAAAATATTGAATCAACATTTGAGGCCAAACTTTCACTTAAGAAGGGCAAGAAAATCCAGTCAAAAAGTGAAGAAGAATCAGAGGAAAGTTCAGATAGTGATCTTGAAGTTATTGAAGCATTACTTGCAAAGAAATATACTAGAGGCAGAGGTAAATACAAAGGTAAAACTCCTTTAATCTATTTCTCATGTGAAGAAATTGATCATATTGTAGCTAGGTGCCCAAACAAGAAAAGAAAGGATGAGAAGAAAGGTCACAAGTACTATGGCAAGAAGAATTTCAAGTCATTCAAGGATAAAGGTAAGAAAACATGTTTTTTGGCTAAGGATTCTGATGATAGTGAAGAAGAAATTGTCTTCATTGCTATAAAAGATGAATCTGATGATGATGAAGATGAGATGGCACTTATCTCACATATAAGCAAAAATGATACATGGATTATAGACAGTGGATGCTCACATCATATGACTGGTGACAGAACAAAGTTTGAACACCTTGAAGACTATGATGGTGGTAATGTAAGGTTTGGAAACAATGAACCTTGTTGTATAAAAGGAAGAGGATGAATTTCATTAACCAAAGAACTTGTATGTGATAATGCATATTGGGTTGAAGGACTAAAGCATAATCTTCTAAGTGTAGCATAGCTAATCAACATTGGATTCAAGGTTGAATTCATGAATGGCAAAGTAAGACTGCTGGATGACAAAGGAAAACTGATTGGTTCAGGCAAACAAACCAAAGGTAACCTGGTTTATCTTGATCTTGGTAAATGCTCATGTTTTATTGCTCAAATTGAAGAAAGTTGGTTATGGCACAAAAGGTTATGTCATGTAAATTTTGATAATATGGTGAAAATAAGAAAATTCAAAAAAGTAAGACGTATTCCTACTTTGAAGAAACCTGATGTTGGTCTATGCAAGAATTGTCAAATTGGTAAAATGGGAAAGACTAGCTTTAAAGTAAAAACTACCAGTCTAAAGATATTTTGGATATTGTGCATACTAATTTATGTGGACCTATTGGAATTGAAATCTATACTGGAGAAAAATTCTTTATTCTCTTTGTTGATGATTACTCTAGAATGATGACTGTTATGTATTTAAGAGAAAAATCAGAGGCATTTGAGAAATTCAAATGGAATCTGGCAAGAGTAGAAAAGGAAACAAGAAAAAGAATGAAGTGCTTGAGATCAAATAGAGGTGGTGAATTCATCTCCCATGAATTCAATAATTTCTGCATTGAAAGAGGAATCAAAAGACAGGTATCAGCCCCAAAAACTCCTGAGCAGAATGGAATAGTTGAAAGAAGGAACATATCTATCATGGATTGTGCAAGGACTCTAATGATTGAAAAGAACATTGCTATGAAATACTAGAAGGAAGCTATTAGCACTACAGTTCATGCCATGAACCGAGTACAGTTGAGGAAAGACACATTCAAAACTCCTTATGAGTTATGGTATGGCTATAAACCCAATGTAAGTTACCTGAAAGTATTTGGTAGTAAATGTTACATCTTAAAAGACTCTAGAAAAGGAAAATTTGATGTAAAAAGTGATAAGGAATATTTTTGGGATATTCTTGCAAAAGTAAAGCATATAGATGTCTGAATTTGTCTACTCACAAAATCATAGAAAGTGCACATGTGAAAGTTGATGAGTTTGTAGAAAAGACTGAAGAAGAAAGCAAAAAGGAACCAGAGGATTACAAAAGATTTGTTTACATTGAACTTGATACATTGCCAGACACATTTTTCAATAAGGAAACTACATCTACTAAGCCCAGTATAGTAACCAAGTCGCAAGAAGAAATTCAAACCAAGTCACAAGAAACTGAGTCTCAGCCTGAAGCTAATGAGCTAATATCTACCGAGCCTGAGAAAACTGAACCTGAAGATGAAATTCAAGAAGATGACAATGTAACTCATTCAAGAAGCAAGGAACTTGTATTGGCCAAGTATGTTAGGAAGCATCATACACCAGATCAGATTATTGGAAACAAATCAGATGGTACTATGACAAGAAGTAAATTGAAAGGTACATGTTTACTTACTGACTTTGAACCTAAAAATGTTAAAAATGCATTGGAAAATGAAATTTGGATTGACGCTATGAATGAAGAAATAGAACAAATAGAGAAAAACAAGACATGGACTCTTGTATACAGGCCTAAAGACAAAAATATAATTGGAACAAAATGGGTATTCAGGAACAAGTTGAATGAAGATGGTCAAGTATCTAGAAACAAAGCTAGATTAGTGTGTAAAGGGTATTCTCAAGAAGAAGGTATAGATTATGGAGATAATTTTACTCCTATTTCAAGATTAGAAGGTGTAAGAACTCTACTTGCATATGCATCACATAAAGGATTTAAGGTATATCAAATGGATGTAAAATCTGCATTTCTCAATGGTATTCTTGATGAAGAAGTCTACATTGAGAAACCTAAAGGTTTTGTTGATCCAGACAAAAGGATATGGTCTGCAAGTTACACAAAGCATTGTATGGTCTGAAACAAGCCCCTAGAGCATGGTATGAAAGATTACATAACTATCTTATTCGGATTGATTTCAAAAGAGCTAATGATAACAGTAGTTTGTACATCAATGAAGGACTAGATAGTAGAATTGTTTTGGCAGAAATATTTGTGGATGATACTATGTTTACAGGTAATGATGATCAGTGCAAAGATTTTTTAGAGAAAATGAACAAAGAATTTGAAATGTCTATGTTTGGTCAGATAAAGTTTTTTGTTGGTCTTCAAATTCAGCAGAGAAAGAATGGTATGTACATTACTCAGTCTAAATACATCAAGGAAATACTTAAGAAGTTTGGTATGGACGATGCAAAACCAGTTGGTACCCCCATGTGTACTAGACTGAAGCTTACCAAAAATGATGATTCAAAAGAAGTAGATCAGACCTTATAAAGATCAATGATTGGAAAATTATAGTATGTAGTTCATACAAGGCCTGATATTGCCTTAGCAGTTGGTATAGTAGCAAGATTCTCAGCAAAACCAAGAGAAAATCATATGATGGCAATCAAAAGAATCTTGAGATACTTGAAAGGAACTGAAGATTATGGCTTGTGGTATAAATTTGGAGGCAATCTAGACTTAAAAGTGTTTACTGATGCTGATTGGGCAGGAAACATTGATGACAAAAAAAGTACAAGTGGTGGACCATTCTTTCTTGGCAAGAGGTTGGTATCTTGGACCAGTAAAAAATAAAATTGCACATCCCAATCCACAACAGAAGTAGAATATGTTGCTGGAGCAGTAAACTACTCTAATATTGTTTGGTTCAAACAGTTATTGGAAGGCATGAAGGTTGAGATCAAAGAACCAATTTTTATATTTTGTGATAATACAAGTGCAATAAATATTTCAAAGAATCCAGTAATGCATTCCAAAACCAAACACATTGCTATAAAATATTAGTTTTTCAGAGAATTGGTGCAGGACAAGGAAATTAGATTAGAATATATTCATGCAAAAGAACAAATTGCAGATATATTCACCAAGCCATTACCTAAGGATACATTCTTGTATCTAAGAGGTAAGTTAAGGGTCATTCCCCTATCCGAGGCTCACTAAATAAAGTTTTAGTAATGCATCAACCAGAGCATATTAAAGATCAGTCAGTTGATGTAGCTTAGTCAAGGAATCATTGCATATGAATCAGTACTCAAGGTTTATTTCTATTCACCTGGTATGTGTTTCCTTTGGCATGTGTTGTCAAAGAGGGAGAGTTTGCTGTCATATTTCAAGAAATTTCTTTAGATTTCTAAGAGGGAGAGTTTCTCACTCAGAAAGTGAAGTTTTCTGATAGAGGGAGTTCTCATAGATGAGAATCAGAATGAAGCTAATGATATGTACCTTACTCTATGTTTTCTATGAAATTTCATTGTGCTATGACATATTGTGTTGCCATCAATGCCAAAGAGGGAGATTGTTGGATTAATTGTGTGTTATCTTTGATGTCACACAAATGTCATATTATTTACCGAGCTTAGTTGGTTAGCAAAGTAGTTCCCAGTATTTACTAAGATTAGTCGGTCAGCAAGCGGTTTTCAGTGTCTACCGAGATATCTCAGGTGTCAAAGAAAAGTATGGCAGAAAATAGTGTTAACTGAGCTTCCACGGTTAACGAAGGAAAGTTAGTATTTACTGAGTTCACTCGGTCTCCAAAGGATGTTGTAGAATTCACAATGCTTACCGAGTTCTCTCGATCATCAAAGGAAATCTTTTTAGATTAGTTTTTACCGAGCAAGGTCAGCCTAGTAAAGGATTTTGTTCATTTGAGAAATAAAGTTTGATTATTCCAGCCGACTGTTGTAATGATTAGTAATGTTATTAGTGCCAACTTGACAATTTTAATGGACAATCCGAATGGTATATATAGAAGGTCAAGTTGTGAATTAAAAGTGTGGAAGTGAAAAAGAAGGAAAGTGTGAGCGAATTTTGAAGGATGATCAGATATCCTTGAGGAGCAGCAGAGATATATTTTGATCAGGAAGGATCTAGTGATGCAGAATAGAGATCTATAATTAGCAATTTAGTTACATCATTATTCAAGTCATTTCATTGTCACTTTCTTACCATTGTAGCAGTGATTTCAAAATCTCCTAACCGAGTTGGTTTAACAACTATTTTATAAATCCTCTAACAAGGTGACAGTTTTATTGAATTGTTTCAAGACCTCTTACAAGGCCAGTCCTAATAGGGTGATTAAATCCTCTAACAAGGTCACACCTAATAGTGTGTTTTGTAACCTTTTACTGGGTTGGCTCCTAACAGGGCATCACTTTAGAAGAGTGAAAAATAGTAACTAGTTACATTGGTGGTTTTTCCCATATTTGGTTTCCACGTTAAAACTGGTGTCTCTTGTGTTCATGTTATTTTCTTTATTCATGTATGTTAATCACTAATGAATGCTTAAGAATAGTTATAATTAATACTCACTGCAAGAACCAAGTTTTAGTATTTCTCTATATGTTTGCCAAACAACAGCAACAAATGATTTAATAAAACATCTAAGGGATCGTGGGAAGAAAATTTAAGGTTAACTAATTCAAACCCCCCTCTCAGTTACTACATCTATATTTCCAACATGTGTTGATGTTGATCTTGCCTTCCTTTCCATCTACCCTTTCACAATCCTTCCATTCATTATCCTTCTACCTTCTATCCTTTTTCCTCATTTGCCTATTCCTCCTATCTTCCAACCTCACTTACTTTACATAAAACCTTATCCTCCATTTTTCTCTTCCATCTCCCTTTCCCTATCAGCATCTTTGAGCATATCATTTTGAATCCTTTGCATATCATGGTTTATCCTTTCAAGAAGAATTATCTAAAGATTTTTCCTTGTAAAAAAATAAAATAAATGGAAAAAATTGAAAATGTGCCTTGGTAGCAGAAGTAAAGAGAAATAAATTTGTCCTTTGGTGAAAACCACTCCCTTGTGGTGCCTTTGATAAGTAATATGATGAAAACCTAGAAATCAGGCATCATGTGTAGTTCTTCTACATATTTCATCCATTCCATCTTCTCTCTTTGATCTTGACAATCTTGATCTATACACAAGCATTTGGCTATCTTGTGAGCTATCTTACGGTGATCTTGATTTCATTCCCTTCCTGTTTAGCCTTCATATTTATTTTCCTCCATTCATTCTAGCCTTTCGCTATCCTTTTCCCCTTTGGTCTTGATCTAATGATAAGAAAGAGTGAAACACGATGCTATGAAGCCTTTTAACATGTCTACTCCTTTGGACTGCATCCTTTCCCACTCTTGCATTTATGATTTTGTGATTTATCTAATGCTAGCCTTTCATTACTTGTCCAAATGTGCTTTACATAACCATTTTTCCCCTAGCTTGGGTATTCTTGAGGAGTTTTCCCTTGAGTATTTCTTCCCTTCATTCTCATTCATTCTCTTGTCTTCCATCTCTTTCACTAGCTTGCTAATCCCTCTTGTTCTCCACCTTGCTAGACATTGGGACTACAGGATGTGATCTTTCTTGGGAGTTTGATGCCCATACTATCCAAGGGCATCCTTTTTACATACTGATTGGTATTGCCTATTGAGGTTGAAATCCCATCACTAAGAATCAGAATGCATGGTCTAGTAACTGATGATGACTATAGAGTGTCTAGGTTGCAAGAACTTGAACTACTAGATGAGTACAAACAAATAGCCTATGATCATCTTAGAGTATATTAGAAGAGAATGTCTAGAGGCTACAACAAGAAAGTGAGACATGGAGAATTTCAGGTTGGCAATCTAGTCTTGAGAGAGAATCCTAAAAATCAATCACATAGAGAACGCAAGGGGAAGTTTGAACCCAACTGGCTGGGTCCCTTTTTTATCACTGCTACTTTTGGCTATGGTACCTATCAACTCTCAATGACTGAAGGAGAACTGCTCCTAGAACCAATCAATGTTCTCCATTTGAAGAAATTCTATGCCTGAGGCATTCAGTCTATGGTAGAATGTCTTGAAAAAATCTTTAAAATTGGAAAAAGTCCTGAAAAAATAAACATCTTGGTGAAAACCTAGCAATAGGTGCCTTGATGATTCGCAAAAAAGGTAAAAAATATCAAAAGTACAAAAAAAATTGAAAAAATGAAAAATACAAAAAAATGAGATAAAGAAAAAGTGCCTTGGTGAAAACTTGGAAACAAGCAACTTGGTAGCAAAAATAGAATCTCTACGAAGATGGTGAAAACCCGGCAAATGGGTGCCACTTGTTTCAAAATGCTCCATCTATTAGCGCAATCTTGGTCTTTCTTAGATTTTAGTCTTGCTTTAGTTTGTACATATTTCCTCATTTGTTTTTGCATTCCTATTTTCAATAAGTCGGTTAGTACACCAATTGGCTCACGCGTCTATATCCTATCAATGCCTAACACTTGGGGGCAATCAATGTCATATCCTATGGTCTCTAGTATACCTCAGATGTATCATATCTAGTTAGAGTCCTTTGAAGCTTCATCCAAGTCAGTCAGTCAGTCTTATCTCCAGAAAGGATTTTGCATCTACAACAACACAATCAAACATCAAACACAAACTGAAAACAATCTATGCTTTTTACATTCTTTTATCTCCTTGTATGCTTTCTGATTCACATTGAGATTTTTGCATATTTTATTCACACGAGCTCTTCGATGATGTCCTTTATAGGATTTAGAGAGTGATGACTGGGGGCATAATCTTTTCTTTGTTTTCTTCTTGTATGTGAAAATCTAACAACTTTGGAAATTTTGGATTGAAATGGTGTCCAACTGTAAGAGCCTCTATCTCAAATTGGATGGCCATGCGTACCTCAACCATTGATACCTAGAAAATTCAAGGAAGTTTGATCTAACTATTGTCTTTTTTGAGTGAGTTCTTTCTCCTATTGTGATATGTGATCTTACTTAAGGATGTGAATGATAAAAGGTCACTATAGGTAATTCACATTGGATTTAGAATGATCTCTTGACTGTTTGATGTGTTTGTACACAAGGCCTACTCTAGTGATCACGACATCTATGTTTTGATGCTTATACAAATTGCTATATCAAAATGGACATGATATTCAAGTCATCCTAGTGTTTGTGCCTTGGTGCTTATATCTAATCCAACATTCTAAAAATAAAATCAATATTCATATGTCCATGGTTGCCTAACCAGTGGGTGTTGTATTGATTCTTGTGCATACAAATCAGTATTCATATGTCCATGGTTACCTAACTAGTGGGTGTTGTATTGATTCCTATGCATACAAATCGATATTCATATGTCTATGGTTTCATAACTAGTGGGCATTGTATGATTTATCTAGTTACCTAAAAAGTTCAATGATAATAACAAATCGACACATGATCAGTGACTAGGTCCTAGGTCCTAGGTTTGCATTTCATTTTGCACTTTGCATGATTGCATGATCTCACAAATTATTGAATTAAACTTAAATGCTTATACGATTCTTCAAAAATGCTTAAAACATATCATAAGAGCTGAATCTCACATGAAGGTTCCTCCAACGAAATAGCAAGTAGAATCCTTTTTCAGGATCAAAATCAAAATCTGAGATTGTTTATATTATTCACTACTTGCATAATCAACCTTCAATCACCAAAGAAATCTAGAATTCAACTTAACTGATTATCTTACATCAAACTATAAAAAATTTCAACTTGGTTAACCATGGTCAACTCATGGTCAAACCTAGTCAAACTTGGTCTCCAGGACCTCTAAACGATGTAGAACGCATTCCCAAATGTGTATAACCACTTCTCAAATCAATTAACATGCTTCTAAACTATAAACACTGACTTTTCTTGTCAGATTTCAATTTTAATCTGGAAGGGGCCATGGTATTGCACATCATTCAAAGTCTATAACTCAATTCTGTCAATCAATCTTTCCTCAATAATCAAGACAACAACCACATCTAGTTGTTGATTCATCTGAAGTCCTCATTTCTTGGGGCAAATCTATCATCTCTTAGGGCATATTAGATTCATCTAGTATCCAAATCTATCTTGTAAGTTGTATCAGCTTTTCGTAACTATTGGTTCATTAGTGTTATTTCCTTGGTTCTTCGTAACTGATGGGTTTAGGATGTGATATCAATATGATTCATACAAGGACATTGAGGTCTGGAATTGGTCACTCACTTCTTCACAATCATAAGGTTCAAAATCAAGCATTTTGGCACTTTTTCATAATCACCGATTCATTGTTGATATAGCTAGCATCATCTCGATTCCTGGTCATTCTGGGCTTGGGTCGATATCTTTCAATCTTTAATCTTTCAAATCAGTTTCATGCGTATATTAAAACACAGACTATTCTTTGAACCACTTCGCTTTGCACAATGATTCAAAGAGGGGTAAAATGTAATACCCCAAAAAAGGGCTATAGGTTCATTAACCTGCTACATCTTCAATTCGAATGAAATCGACATTGAAGTCCTAACCTAAGGCACATCTACACATTATCAAAATCCTAATTAATTTTATTATAAGTTCTACATCACGGAATATTCCTAGCAATATTCCTATTTATTCTAATTATCTTTAATTTAATTATTATTTGGAGATGAATCCTATTTATCCTAAAGTTTGATTAATTGAATATTTTGAATATTTAATTAATTAGATTAATACTACCACTTAATTATTTAATTAGATTTAATTCTATTTATTCCTAATTATATTATTTAATTTTGACAATAAATCAAATCTCCTACGAATAATTGATTAAATATTTATTTAATTGATTAAATCCAAGTTGTCAATATTTAATAATATAGTTTTGAATAAAAGTTTGATTAAAATAATTGATTAACCCACAAATCAGTTATTTTTAAATTTAAAATCAGGTAAGTTGAAGATAAATCACTTTATTTATTTAATTAATTCATGATTATTTGTGCACATTCAAAGAGCAGTTAAACTTTAAATTAGAAAATCAATTCAAGTTGTTATATTTTTGAAACTCAACATCTATTTTGAGTTCAAAGTTGATCTAAACTTCTGATTTGAGTTAAAAAGTTGTTCTTGCATGATTTTGCATAATTTTATGAGTTATCTATTTCTAATTTCTTGTTAACTCAAAAATCAACCTGAGTTCATCAAGAGTGATTTATGACTTTTTCCATGCACCCTCAAGCCCTGGATTTCTATAAAATCAAGGCTCAGCTCTTTACAAATCATCCACAGAATTTGCATACTTACTCTAGCGAATTGACATCAGAGGAATCATCAAGCTTCTTGTGAATCAACATTTTGTGAGATCAATCTTGTTTTCAATTCATTCTAGTTTCATAGTTCATATCATTGTTAGCTTAATTTGCATATCATTTCAATCCATTTAGATTAATTTATTATCAGTTTTTCTCATCTTATTGCATCAAAAATAAATTAAAAATAGATTAATTTGCATTCATATTTTATTGCTTTCATCGTTTAAATCCTTCGTTTAGGTGTTGCATTGTCACTAATCTCGGTCTAATCTGAGAATACCATACTCGCACCTACTAGAAGGCAATAAATTGCCTGGTTAGCTATATTGTTCTTATTTGCATATTTTGATTTTTGCTAACCTCTAATGTTTTACTGAAGTGTTGTGTCTACAGCTAGGTACAAAATTCACACACACATTAATGCCTTGAAAGATAGGTGTGTTCTAATCTCCAATCTACATAATGTGGATAAAATCATTTCTATTATATAGGAGTTGTCTAAAGGGATTAAGGACTTGAATGAGGGGCATGAATACTCCATTAAAATTTTGGAGTATGTCATTGTAAAAGTGGGTGAAAAATGGATGACATTTGTGGAAGTGAGTTGTACTGCAATGGAGAATAGCTTGGATGGGCTAAAGAAGTTAAATTCCTAGTCAAATGCTATCCAAGGTTTATCAAATTATTCCATTTCTTCTCCTACCAGAAGTGTGAAATCAAAGAAGAAGATGACCGATCTAAAGGTAACCTATTGTTCTCTCCTCATTTTTCTAGAAGACTTTGTAGCAAGGAAAAATGCATCACTCCTATTGATAGCATCATCAATTGGGTTTATAACATTAATGATGATCTTATTCAAAAGAATGGAAATCCTATAAAAAAATCTACAAGGTCTTTGGGGTTTTATTCCTACTTTATTTTCTTATATTTTTCTCTTGTCAAATGTTTGGTTTATTGTTGACATATTTTCACTAGATTTTTTTTTGTTAAAGGGTTTCAGGTCCCTTCAAAATCTATTTTACCATAATAAAATGTTCAAACATAATACCATTGAAAATTTGATTAAGAAACATTATACATATGTCAACTTAAGATAAACACGTATTCCAAAACATGATATCACTGTAAAATAAGTTGAATCATCATGATGTTAGGAATGGGAACACTGAGAGGGGGGGTGAATCAGTGTTTAGTGTATTTTAACTTTTCACTTTAATCTTTATGCAAAACATAAATGCTTAAGTATTGAAATAAACATTCATATAAACATGAAACATGAAATCAACACATGACACCAATATGATTATGGGGAAACCCAAATAGGTAAAACCCCGGTGGAAATTGATACCCACTAATATTTTGCACTAGTGTTTTGTGATCTTTGCTAGAAGATCCTTTACCCAATTAGGAGTATCTTTACAATGCTTTAAGTACAGTAGACCTTGTTAAGGGTCAGACCCTGTTAGGAGTCTTTTACAATCATCCTTGTTAGGGGAGAGGATGCATTGTCCAAGAGCTCACTACTCAAGTAGTGAAGGCTACAACCTTCTGATCTTAGATACACATTATATCTGCAGGATGAACTATCACTATGACACTACTTGTCAGATCAGTTCCTTTGATGCGCTTATTCTTTGACCTCTTGCAAAGCTCTAATACATCTTCTAGTGTCTTTACACACTTCTTCTCTTCTTATCACAACTCTCTTTCAACTTCCATACTGAATACAATGGGTGCACCTTATATTTATGTGCTCATACCAAATATACAATTAGGTCGGCCCTATAACTAATTACAAACAATGCTTCCAAATGAATTGGATTAAGCGTGCTTACAATTATACATATAAACATGTCATAAACCTAAATATAATGGGTGCATAGCCTTTACAATATTACATTACAATCGCAAACCAAAATACTAACTATCGGCTCCACGCTCTATTCACTGCTAGCACATACTAGCTGTGCAACTTCAACTGACTATAACTTTCTCATACTTGCACATCTGATTATGCACTCATAGACTAAGCTAGAATACAGTCTAACCAACCTCACTTCTAGGGCACATACCATAATTCTTCCGTACACATGTGCTCTGATGCTCTGAGCTACGGGAACACTATACACTGTCTAGTCTTCAACACTTAACTAAATTCTGATCTTTACATCAAGTTCCCTGACTCCAAACTATTATATGAATTTGTTGCCATAATTAAAACACTACATCTAGTCATATACTTTAGTATAGACAACTTTCCAACAATCTCCCCCTTTGTCATTGATGGTAACAAAGGAATATGGCCAAGTTGCTAACTATCCCTTAACACAAATTTTTTTTGTCTTCTATACATTTTTATACATAATCTTATATCTCCCTATACATATTATACTCCATATTCTATACAAAACTCCACCTTTGACATTAATGAAAAAGGTGTACCAAAAAACTATATCTGCACATACTTACTTAGGGAAAACATCTAGATATACTATCTTGAGGTTCTGGATCTCCTTCTTCCAAAAAGTTATCAAGAAGTTAACTATCTAAAGATGGGCACATAAAGCATATTGAAGCTTTTCCATCTTCTTCAAATTTGTGCTTGAACCTTGATCATAGGTAATCATTGTGGCATCAATCTCCTTTATGTTGTGATTGAGAATGTCTAGTGAAGGCACAAGAGCATTCCTCAATTGACTCTATGTAGACCTTATCTTTTCCATTTCTTTATCTACCTTCTCAATTTTGTCCAACTGACCTGGTAAACATTGTTGTACATGTTCACATCAATGGATGAGTCTTTCATTGAACTCTTCACCTGTTCAATCATAGCTTCTGCATCTTGCATTGTCTTAAGATGGGCATCAGTAAGCTTATCCTAATCCATGCAATCTGCAATGAATTTCCTTCCTTGATCAACAAATTCTTTTAAGGATGCTTGTCCCATCTTGAGTGAGTTCAGATCTAATGCAAAGTTGCTCATCAACTCATTCAATCTTTTCTTCAAGTACTTCTCTTCTACAACTTTGGATGCAGATTATTCAAGGCTAGAAAAATTACTTTTAAATTATGAGATAACTGTATTCACATCATCAACTGAGTGTACCTTATTCACTTTCATGTCCATAGGCAACAAACTATTTAGTATGTTCATTTATTCCACAAGGAGAGGATTTCTCATTACTTGTTTCTCCTTTGCCTTCTCCATAGCTAAGATGCTGAACTTAATCAGGTCTTCTTCTTTCCATGAGTCCAAACTAGATGTGTCAGGTGTCAAACTTGATAACAATGATGAGGAGGGAGTGCTATCCATCACTTCTAGCTTTATCTTGGGTAGATCCACAAAAGTTTCATTTTTCTCTTGTTCTTTCTCTTATGTCTTATATTCTTCTTCCTTTTCTTCCTCTTCCATTTTCTCTTCTTCTTTCTCATCTGAAATATTTTCAATCAATACCTCTTCTTGATGAGTGGAAGGTGTGCTCCTGCATAAGACCTTAGCTTCTTGTGTGCTCACAAAATCTTCCTCAAACTTGTCCAATTCTGTGTTAGTGGCCACCATTGCTATCTCCACATTATCAATGATAATGGTGCTCTCCTTGAGTGATCCTGATATGGGTGCAAACTTATCTAACTCAGTTTGTACTTCCACTATAGGCATTGAATCCTGAGGACTTGTAGATTGTTCCTTGATAGTCTCTATTGCTTTGTCTTGCTTACTAGGTACTTGAGAGATGGGTACAGACATAGGTTTCATGAGCTGTTATAAGAATACCTTCTCAAAGGCCTTCTTTGTTTCCTTAGAAATCAGCTCATAGTCTTTGTTCATGAGATGTAGTGTTCTCATCTTTTACCTTAAGTGCGGCTTCACCAAATTCAACAATAGTGACTTTTCTTCAACAAAACAAATTGGAAGAGTGGAATCAAGAATTTGTTCCCTTATTATGAAGTCATCTTCAGTGGCTTGTCTCTTCAAGGTATCCATTATCTCCCATACTTTATCTAGAATTGTTGTTTTTAATTCAAGAACTATCTTCTTGAACTTTATTATATGTTTAACGATCATATCATGTATTTATGACTTATCAATCTCACTGTATGATTCATAGAACATCCCTACTTGATCAATTTTTCCCTCATTAACAATTCTTTTGCTCAATACTTTGAGGCTTGCTCTGAATCCTACCTTAGGAGGTGCTTGAATGTTTTTCTTTCTTCTTGTAGCCCATGAGGATGGATGACTAGTGCTAGTTTCTTTCTTCCTTTTGGCTATTGGCTTATACTCCGGAGGAGCATTAGAATCACTGGTATCTTTGGGTATAGAAGGAGTGTCATCAGGCATATCCTTCTAACTGTCATCTTTTTCAATTTTTCTCTTCTTCATCTTAGGATCTTCTTGTTCTTCTTCTATTTCTATGCTTTTCATTTCCAAAGAAATCTTCTCTTCCCTTACCTTGTCAAGGTCTGCTTGGGATACACCATGAATCCTTAAGATCTTTGATGTTACTTTAGTAACCTTCCTTTTTGTTGCTATGCTATTAAGCTTTGCATCTACTTCTCTTGTCTTCTCCTCATATGTTCCCCATCTAGGTTCATTAGGATCTTTGGGGGCTGATAGTAATACCTGTGCACATGCTTCAAGGACTTGTTCCTCTACCTCATAGCCAAGTGGATGAATCCACTTATTTCTTGGTTCAACGGCTTCCATACAAGTTGTATCAATTTCAACCATAAAAAAAATTGAATCCTTATACTTTTCCACAATACTATCTGGAATCCTATACCTCATTTGCATCTTAGCTCTAAAGGTCTTCAATTCTAATGTTATGTAATCCCTTAGTGTACTTTGAATGGATGCTTTGTTGGATATCTGAGACATGGTAGGAATGGACTTTTCCAAATACAAATCTTATATCTTCCCAACAATATGAAGGTACATGTAGATGATTAGTGACCCAAACCTGAATATCTTTGTCTTGTCATGCTTGATAGCTTTGATGTTATCTATCAATTGTGCACCCAAGATCTCACACAATTTGAACTCTCCATCTTCCTTCACAAGTATGATGGTAGCTAGAATAGTGCCCACAGACACACTATTCACCCTCTTGGTGTGATGGAACCTATATCCCAGTATCATTGACATCAATTTGATGTCTGCTTGCTCAATAGGATTGATAGTCATACCATGCCTATCACGCCTAGACTTACAAGTCTGCTCAACTATTTTCCTAACATCCTTTCCCATAGGAACGATGATGCCTATCCTAGAAAGGCATGTCATCTCATCAATCAAGTCACTGGTGATTCTAACTGGTACATTACCAATCCAAAACAAATCATCATGAATCCCGCTCAACAAGATTTTTATCCATTTTGTCTCATAGAAATCATATGCCATAGCATACTCAATAATTGGGTGATCATTCCATTTAGCATATTCATCCAAGAATGTTTTTATCAGGCTTTAGCATGGTATCCATGTGTGCTCTTAGCCTATCCAACCCAACTAGTTCTTTCTTACAATAGATATATGCCCTAATGTCTTCCACATGCATGAAGCCCATAGGTGTGTGGGAGAAAGCTCCCTCTAAATCATCTATGGTTGATTTGAATGGATGCATCTTCAATATGTATCTCTTCTTCTCATCAACATCAAAAACTATGGGAGTGGCCATGACTTACTTGTAAATGCTTTCCAACTGAGCTCTGAGATAATCTGAAGGCTTCCGAATCAGCGCAACGAGCTTAGGGTTTCTACAATGGATCAAATGCACTACAAACACTGATAGATTAATCTTCAAGACTTCAAAACAAATTCCAAAGCTCTCTCTACTTTATATCACTCTAAATTTGAATGCAATGAGCAATCAAATAACTTTCTATGTACTTAAAAGTGAAAAATTTTCCATTAATGCAAGTTGCATAAACCAGGCTGTCACTTCAAAATTTACAACTTGAGTTCTGCTAACAATCAGCATGTGCACTCTTGCACATAGGTACCTCTATATTCCAAAAGCTTAAGTTCAAAGACACATACTCTGAGGATGAGTATACCAACCACGCAGAGGTCTAGAGCTAAATTAGCTCCCCCTGTGACCTTGAGGGCCATTCATCTAGATGTAGAGGTTGTGTCCACTGCGGATGCATCCAACACATTCTCATCAATCTTGTCCTTCTTTTTCTTTGACCAAATCATGCTCACATTATCTGAGGATTTGACAAAGTTAAATTCTCCTACTGGATCCAAAACTAGTTCTTTGGCCTTTTTAGGCCTTCCCTGACCTTGTGTCCTTGATCTACAGAACCTTGAGATATGTCTAGCCTTGTTACAAGAGTGACAAATGACTGGAGGTCTTATATTTCTTGGCGCATTGACATGAGTCACCATTCTGCATTGCTTTGTTGTGTGACCATTATAGTCACATATCTAGCATGTAACATTCTAAGCACTTCTTACATTTGTCTGATTTTGATTTCTTTGATCTTGCTGAATTCTTTTCTTCTTACTAGTCTTGCAATCCATAGCTCTATGACCAAATTTGTTGCATGAATAGTAGTAGCCATTAAAAGGTCTTACCTCTCTACAATTCCTTGCAATGTGTCCATGCTTGTTACAGGCAAAATAGGTGTGTTCTACTTGCTTGCGCTCATTCTTAAGTGGTCTACCATTATCTATGGTTTGTTCTTCAGTATTTTCAGCATCAGTAGAGTCCTTTTGTGAATCCTTTCTTGCTCACATATTGTCAATCTAATTTTGTGCTTCATTGTATCCAATACAACTAGTGTCTTCTTTGGCTCTTCTTGCATACAACTGAGATTCTACCAAACCAGAACTGGTGTGTAATTTGTCAATGTGATTTTTTGCTTCTTTCAATTCAGACTCCAAGCTTTCTTTGCTATTCCTTAGCTCCAAGATTTCCATGTTTTCTTGCCTTAGTTCTTCATTCAACTGAAGGTTCTCTTTGATTTTTTCATCATAGACTGCCTAATTATTAGTTAGCTTTGTTGCTTGACTTTAAGTCACCCATTTTTTTTGGCAATATTGGTCATATCAAGTCAATCTAGTCAGTGTTGAGTCTAGGTCTAAGTCATTATAGGTAGGTAATCTTTGCCAGATTTCCCTTCATTTGCCTTTTTGTTCTAAGTCAGGTGGGATGTTTTCATGGTCTCATTGATTGGGTAGGTTGTAGCACCAAATCTAGCAAAGGTTATGATCTTTCAATTAATGATCTTTTCAGTAGAAGAATGGTTGGTGATTATGGTTTCTAGGCATTCAGAAAGTCTCAAAAGAAAGTTCTTCATATGACAACATTGACAAAGGTGGCATTGACATGGTGTCCATTGATTGATTCAGTTTTAAAGGAGCAGAATATGGACAGTTAAAGATTGAACCACATCTCAGATTGTTTACAGCTTTGGGCAAGTTTCAAACAGTGGTACTTTGGAAAGAAATCTTCTATTGTTATAAGGTTATGGATTCAATTTTCTGAGGCTCTTTGATTAAAGAAATCACTCTGAGAAGATGAACTAATGACATCATTACATTACTATGAAGATAAGAGAAGATGTGATTATATGTGTTTTCATCATATAATCGTGCCAGTCCCATATTGAATCTCATCGAGCCATAAAAATAGACTCTGATGATAAAGAAAGCAGTGGCATCTCATGCTATGTAATGGATGAATTTCATAACGGTGATCAGTTTGAAGACAAATATGTTATCATTTGTTTGTGTGAATAATTTTCAAATGTCTTGAGGCTCGGTTAGCACATTATTATGCAGCATGCTATGTGCATATGGTGTATTTATATGCTCTCATACCTATTTTTATATGTAACACCACTCATAAAAATGAGGACAGTTATCTGAAGTTTTTGAATGAACCATGCTACACGATGAAATGAATAAACTCGAGTCTCCTGCTTCTCAGTTCAGATAGAGCCGAACGTTACCTTGTAATGCATTTGTAACAGGTAGCAAAGTGTGGTGTTTTCCATCATATGAAAGTATAGGTCAAAGCTTCGAGTCATCACGAGCTCACTGCAAAAACAACGGCAAGTGAATTGGTTCAAAAATGACAAAGTTACAAGCTGACGGGATTAAAAAGTTTAATGAAGCACGTGTTCTAAGTAAAGGGACCCACATGCATAGGAGTGATGGGTGAAAGTGCTTCTCTTCAAAGTGGTCGCATGATCACAAGAAATAAAATAATACCTTGCGAGCATGTGACAATGCGAAATGGGAGCTCGAGTAGTGGTGATAAGTCAATGACAAGACAGTGGAAGCCCTGCGGTCTCCAGATCTATGGTTCCCGCAAGATTGAATGACTAAGAAATCGGTCTTGTGATCATGCCAGATGCAGCCACATGGTGGTGGGCCCAAGAGAGAGTATTGTCATTGAGCTTGGGTTAAAAGAAAGCATCATTTATTATTAAAGTATTCAATATCAATGTGAGGATCGAGATTCCAAATCGGCGGTTCCCGCTTTGTCACTAAGCCATGGAAGATTCATTGCGATCATGCAAGATCTCACCATGTGTTCCAGTGGTGGGTCCTTGGGTGATGACTGGTCTAGTTTTCATTGGCCGATGGGGTAATACATTGGCAGTGGGGCCTGAACTTTTAGTGAGGTGGTGGTGGTTAGGAGATCTATGGTGGTCGTAAGATCTCATGGAATCTTTCGACCCCATGAGATCTTGCACTCACCATTAGATCTGAATCTTAGTCAAGGTGGGCCTGGGGTTGGTAAAGCAGATGTGTGGCTGCGCAGTTAAGGGATTTTGCATAGTCGCTGGATAAAAATAGGGTTAAGGAAAGGATCATGTGACTCGGTGACTAAGAGGAGATGAACCTAGGGTTAATTTAGAGTTAATTCTCCAGTAAGGCTCAAGGTGGGTCTAAATGTGCTGACATGTTGGTATGCTTGCTTCCAATTGGCTTTTGACTGGTGATGTGGACTTTGACCTTTCATAGGGGCTTGCGACTATTTTGGGGATGATCCAGATCATTCAATTTGCTGGGAAGGATGCGATCAATGTTCATGTTTTAAATGAAGAGATGGTAACCGTTGGGGCCCAAATTTGAACATTTCTGCAAGGTTTTTTTGCCAGTTGTGATTTGCAAACTTTCTCAAGCCAAATCAGATGAAAGGACAAAGTCTTATCAGTTCCTCCTTGTTGTGATGTCAAAACACCTGTCTTCAGTCTTTTCAAATTCTAGAATTTGAAACACTTTGTATTCCCATGAATGTTATGTATTGTAAAACTCTATATATACTGTTAAAGAAATCAATAGAAGGGTCAGAAAATTGTTGGCATGAAGAAAGGTTGTAGAGACAATCATACTTGGTGTCAATGCTTTACTGTCCAGCTACTTCCTTTTTCTGCATACAGTTAGAGAGCTGGAGTAGAGGAGAGGGCACTTTTAATTTCTACATTTTCATTCATGCATAGAGATTGATGTTTAGTTTTTGTAATAGATTTGGCTGTAGATTGCAAGAAAATATAATCAGAGTATTGTGTTTGTGTGTTTAAAACAAGGAAAGTTTTGTTATGAATCAGAGTATTTGGGAAACACTTTTTTGATTACTTTCAATCAGAGTATTGTTATGATCAGTTTTGAGCATTGTCCTGTATTCTTAGTCAAATGGTGATTGGGTGGTAGATCAGAGTACTATCATTTGATCCTATTGCAAAGATTTGGATGTTTAATCTTCTCATATCATTGCATTTTCTTAACTAATAGCATTCTTGCATCACCAATGTTGGGAAGTCATAGGATGTGTGAGTTCCTGAAATTGGATAGGATTAGCTTGGTTTTGCCTCTGTTGTTCTTTGGTTAAGAACATACCCTACAGTAGGAATTAGGAATAAAACATAATTCATTGAATATCATTTATATAGGGAGTTGTACCTCAATTCAGAGGGAAACTAGATATTCTTAGAAACGGTTTCCAAACTATTGTGTAAAGTTGTTCTTCTTATAAAATTGGGCAAATAGAAAGAGGATAGGAAGAAGGACAATATTTTTACCAACAAGCTTATCATCAAACTCTTCAAGTTTTTCTTTTAAGGATTTGTTTTCTTCATTGAGATTCTTAACCATTGTCCCTAGATCACTGGTAGAGAATTATTTCAAATCTTTCCTTAGCTTTTTGATCTCTAATTGAGAATCACTGAGTTTATCCTTTAGTTCTTCAGATACTCTTTCTAACTTGTCCAGATCTTCAAGAGAAGCTTCAAGATTTCTTTTCAAATGTTCCATTTTATCTTTTTCCATGATCTCCTCAAGTGGTTAAACTTCTATGCTAAAGACTAGAGCTTTGATACCAATTGTTAGGAATGGGAACACTAAGAGGGAGGGATGAATCAGTTTTCCATGTATTTTAACTTTTCACTTTAATCTTTATGTAGAACATAAATGCTTAAGTACTGAATAAACATTCACATAAACATGAAACATGAAATAAACACATGACACCAATATGATTACAGGGAAACCCAAATAGGTAAAACCCCAGTGGGAATTGATACCCACTAATATTATGCACTAGTGTTTTGTGATCCTTGCTAGAAGATCCTTTACCCTGTTACGAGTAGCTTTACAATGCTTTAAGTATAGTAAACCTTGTTAAGGGTCAGACCCTATTAGGAGTCTTTTACAATCATCACTGTTAGGGGACAAGATGCACTATCCAAGAGATCACTACTCAAGTGGTGAAGGCTACAACCTTCTGATCTCAGATACACACTATATCTGCAGGATGAACTATCACTATGACACTGCTTGTCAGATCAGTTCCTTTGATGCACTTATGCTTTGACCTCTTGAAAATCTCTAATACATCTTCTAGTGTCTTCACACACTTCTTCTCTTCTTATCACAACTCTCTTTCAACTTCCATTCCAAATACAATGGGCACACCCTATGTTTATGCACTCATACAAAATATACAATTAGGTCAGCCCTATAACTAATTACAAACAATGCTTCCAAATGAATTGGCTTAAGCATGCTTACAATTATACATATAAGCATGTCAGAAACCTAAATACAATGGGTGCATAGCCTTTACAATATTACATTACAATCACAAACTAAAATACTAACTGTCAGCTCCATGCTCTATTCATTACTGGCACATACTAGTTGTGCAGCTTCAACTAACTATAACTTTCTCATACTTGCACATCTGATTATGCACTCATAGACTAAGCAAGAATATAGTCTAACCAACTTAACTTCTAGGGTGCATACCTTAATTATTCCATACACACGTGCGCTAATGCTCTGAGCTGTAGGAACTTTGTACACTATCCAGTCTTCAACACTTAACTGAATTTTGATCTTTACATCAAGTGCACTGACTCCAAATTGCTATATGACTTTTTTTCCATAATGACAACACTATATCTAGTCATATACTTTAGTATAAACAACTTTCCAACACATGTCATAATAAATTCCATCACATAAAGGTGTTACTCAAAAGAGATAAATATATCATCAAATAGTCGAAGAAATATATAAGCACTATTAATTAAGGTCTACAACTATGAAAACATATTGACTAATTTCTAAAAGAATACTCAATCACCTAAAAAGTAGGAGACAAAAATTGAAGGAGGGTCACAATGAAAGGAAAAGAAGACACCGTTATTTTGTTACTTTCACATCTCTACTAGATTCATGCTCTCTTTCTAGTGGTTCCTTTCAGTAGATCTCTAATCTCATCTTATAACGAATCATTCAAATTTTGATTTTTTTTTATCATGTTAATTACAAAAACTTTAGAATTAGATGCTAATTTCTTTAAGCATGGTCTCTAGATATTTCTCACATTATCCACTAAGGACTAAAGTCATTGTAACATATTATCATGTATCACTACAATATATTGGCAAGTAATTTTTAACTTATACTTCATTTTAGTTTTTGATCTCTATATGTATAGTAAGATCATGATATGAATTCAGTTTTAACATTATTTTTTTATGTGTAGACATCTTTCTTCATTTGAAAACATTATGCATAGACTATGGTCTAATTTTTTTGATAGGCACAATTAGCTTGGGTTATTTGACATGCCACATTGTGTCAATGGTATACCTTATGATTATTATTGAGTTCAATTAACTAGGGCTATACAATTTTTGTACATAGAATTGTAAAATAGATAAAAGCTTACAATATTATTTTATAACATTAATCACTCATAATAAAAAAATGTTGTATAATTTCTCATTGAAAATAAATGAAATCTATCAAAATGGGATATATCTTGATCATATAAAGTTTTTTATTATAGTAAAAATAGGTTTTGAAGGGACCTAAAAACCATTAACAAAAAAAGAGCATATATATAGCATTCCACACCAACCAAGGAAAATAACTAAACATAGCTACCCAAAAGACAGAGCATTAAGCGGTAACTAAGAACCATAAAAAAGATAGTAAGAAGAGTACCAATAGAAAAATAAAAAATAGAACCTGGAAAGGATATAGAAGTCGCATTAATACCTCAGATACCTTAACCTCCAATCTAATCATCTCCTTAGCATTTTTCTTCATGTCCTTAATCTCCCAAGGTTATATTTCCACCTTTCTTTTAAGGTTTTATCTGGTCCTTCTACTTAGACCAAACATTTCATAACCTTTGTCTTGTTCTAATTCCATAATCTACCTGTCCTAGTGATCCTTGTCAATAGACTCAACCAACCTATTCATTTCCTCAACTGTGTTCTTTATACTCTAATCAATCTAGTTCATGGACTTCTAGAGAACATCCTTGAGATTATTCATCTTTTCCTCTAGTTAGTGCAGCTCAATTTTCAACTTGTCTAGGGGACAAATGTCTTCATCAAGAAATCAACCACTTAATTCTTCCCCTTGCTAGTCCATAAATGACCATCACCTTGGAGAGATAAATCCTTTCCAATGAGCTTAGAATCCAAAATGTCACATTTACTTCCAAGAGCACTATGTTAGTTCTCCATATCCTTAGTTTCATGAAACAACCATTTAAAAATAGAGACAAGATTAATTACATGGTCCCCAACTAAACTCAAAATATCACAAAAGCCCTCTCTATTAGGTTTGAGGTGTCGGGAATCAATATTTAATTCTATTGGGGAAATAATAGCTTCCTTCCTCGGAGAAGCATCCCTAGGAAAAAGTGTAAAACTAGTAATTAGGGAATGTAGAATATGAAATTCCACAAAAATATCCTTCTCTTTAGCACTATCCTTCACCTTACCCCTACCCATCTTGGAATTTTTGGTATTGCCCATAACAACCTTACTGGCGGGGGACTATATTGTTGGAAACTACAATTGAAACAATTTTTATATTGTCATTGATGTCAAACCTTAACTGGTGAGACAACTTCTATCTAGTAAAGTACCATATCTTTTGATTGATGAAGAGGATTAGAAAATTGGAGATAACAAGAAGACCTAGTGGAAAGGTTGATCTATGAGAAAACTACAATGGGTAATTGATTAGTTGGAACATTGGAAAGGTAATGTGTTTTTTTATCTATGACACTAAGTGAAGAAGTCGGTTGATTTGAAGCTTAGAAGAAATGAGGAAAGAAAGTCTGAAAGCATACGCTTAACCGAGTAAAAGAGTAGAAGATTAAGAAATTTTAGTGTAAGACAAGTGATGTTAGTGTTGACCGAGTGCCAATATAAGCCAAGAAAATTTAGTGTCAATCGAGCACCAATAATTACCAAGTATTAGATTATTAACCACGAAGACAGTGCTTGCTGAGAAGAACAATTTTAGTGATGACTGAGAAGAACATAGTGATGATTGCGTGTCAGTAATTTATAGTTTATGAAAGAATTGAAATTACCAGCCGACATAGTTGAATTCTTAGGATATGTAAAATGTGTTGAAGATAAGGATAAATAAACTCTAACATTTAATACATGGTAAAAAAATTTTATGCATGGATTCAAAGAGAAGTATTGAGAAGTATTTAAAAAGATAAGAAGGAGAATGAAATTTTGGAAGGATTTGATGAATATGACCTAAACTTAAGATCTATGGAGATGATTAAGGGGAAAAATATTAAGCCACCTAACAAAGGAGGTATAAGGATGACCTAATTATAGGTTATGCAAGAGGTTGATTCTAGTGATTGGTGAACCTAAGAAGAAGGCTAAGAAAAGCTTTGAAGAGTTGAACAAAGTTGTGGTGATTTCTTGAAGGTATTTTCGAGTAGATCAGAAATGGAGATAATAATGAAGGTCAGTCAATAGATCAACATATGAGATACATTGGATCTGTATTTGCAAAGTGAATTGTATGTTTCAAATCAGAACCTACTATTACTTTCTAACCATTGTATCAGTTAAAATCCTTTAATCAAGGTTGACCTAATAGTCATTTGCAAATCCTTTAATCTAGATGACATTCTAAAGGGATGTTCTTAAGCCCTCTAACAAGGCCACTCCTATATAGGGTGATTAAATCCTTTAATAGGGTCACAACTAATAGTGTGTATTGTAACCTATAATAGTGTTGGCTCCTCACAAAGCTCACTTTAGAAGAGTGAAAGTTTGGTAGCATGTTACTGGTGGCTTTTTCCAAATTGGGTTTCAACATTAAATCCTGGTGTCATACTTGTGTTAATTTTATTTGATGTGTTACATTGTTAAGTGTTCTATATTTTGCAAGTTGATTACTTTTGGATAGTGGACTGCAAGTTTATGTTACTGATTATATTCTATAGAGACCGAGTGGATTACTAAATAGATCTAAGTTGGTTGAAGTGTTTAAAAGTTCAATTGGTACATCTGACCTAAGGATAAATGATTCATTCCCCCCTCTCAGCTATTCTAAAATCATTTTAACAATTGGTAGCAGAATTGTGACCATGCTTGTAAAGATAATTTTGAAGGTAATTGAAGATAAAGATCAAGATGTACAAAATGGAGGTACCAAAGCTTAACAAGGAGAACTTCTCTGCATGAAAACTTTTAATGAATTTATACCTAGATGGAATTGGTGATACAAAAAATATTATGTGCAACATGAATATATAACAATACTGACACCTTTGACAATGCAAAATATGAGGGAAAAATAAGAACACAATTAGGCAATATTGGAGATTGCATCAGCCATAAGTTATCCTAAATTTGAAGACATAAAGGATTGTACCAATGCAAAGAAAATGTAGAACCTACTGACAACTATCTATGGTGGAGACACAAATGTACTGAGAGCCAAATCTAAAAACTTGAGAGGTAAGTTTGATGAAATTAAAATGTTATAAGGTGAGACTATTGTTCAATATTGTGCCAGAGTTAAGGAGGTTATGAATTCTATTAGATGAGCTAATAGAAATATTGATGATGAAACTATTATTAGCAATGTTTTGAGAACCCTACTTCCTATTTATGCTATTAGAGTTTCTACAATACAATAACTGAGATGTAATCTTGGTAACAATTTAACTTTGGAACTGCTAAAGGAAACCCTGGCCAATCTAGCAGTGGAGGGATAATGAGAAACAACTTTGGTTTTGGCCTTGTGGATATCATTTTACCTCTGGGCTCTCAATCCAAACACTTTGCTAAAGTTTGTGCAACTCTCCAAGTCACCAAACTTGCCCAGGAAATTGAAGTCAAGAAGCTCTAGCTCGAAGGAGACTCGATGAACATTATCAACTTCTTAAGTCTCATTCACTCTCCATCTTGGATGATATCTAATATTATCAAAGAAACCCGTGCAACTCTTAATTATTTTGAAAAGGTGTACATTTCTCATGTGTACAGGGAAGACAAAAGTGTTGCTAGTGGGTTTGCCAACCTGGCTATCATGAAGGATGCTAAGATGATATGGAAAAAAGGCATAGATATCCCAAGTGAAGTGAAGGATCTCCTTGACAAGGAAAGACTCCAAAGTACCGAGGGAATCATAAAAATTTGATTAGTTCTATTTTGCTATGGTTTCTTTGTCTTAGGCTAGCTTGTGGCTTGTTTCATGGTTGTCCTGCTTAATCCACTTTTTATGCTTTTGATCACCTCTCTTTTTTGGCTATGGGTTTCAGTAACCTTGTAAAACCTATTTTACTTAATCAAAAACAATTTAAATTTGGAAGTTTTAGTTGGTAGACTTACTTCTTTTGAGTTGTCAAATTTTGATAATTTCACTACTCATAATATTGAATCCACATTCATGTCTCAAATGGTTCTTCAAAATTCAAAGAAAGGAAAAGAAAGATGTGTGAATAGTGATAGTGAGGTCTTATGATGATGATCTTGAGGTAATTATGGCTAGAAGACTACCGAGAGGAAAAGGAAACTTTAAAGGTAAACTTCCTATAATTTGTTTCTCATGTAACAATGTTGGTCATATTTCCACAAGATGTCCTGACAGGAATGAAAAGGATGAAAGAATGGAAAAAAAGTACAAAGAAAAAATGGATGATAGAGATCACAAAAAGTATAAGGACTACAAAGATAAAGGTAAGAAATATTGTTATATTTCTGAAGAAGAAACTGACAGTGAATCTAGTGAGTCTGATCATTATGATGTAGAAGTTGTTTATGTTTCTATGAAAGATGATTCTGGTGAAGATGATAAAAATGAACTTATTTCATATGTGATTAAAGGTGATAGATGGATAATTTATAGTGGTTTCTCACATCACATGACTAGTGATAAAAGTAAGTTTAAAACCTTAAGTCATTACAAAGGTAGTAGTGTTAAGTTTGGTAATGATGCACCATGTCTTGTGAAGGGAAAAGGATCAATAAGATTGACTGATAATATTAGATGTGACAATTATTAATGGGTTGAAGGACTTAACTATAATTTGTTGAGTGTTGCAAAGTTGAATAGTTTTGGTTACTGAGTTGAGTCTCATTACAAAAAGGCTAAAATATTTGATGTCTGTAACACCCCATCGATACCTAAAGATAAAAGATGATACTAAAGAAGAAACAACCATAAATAAAATCACATAAAACCATAGTAATAATTTTTTTTTTTAACATTATAAACTGATACATATAATCATAGTAACTGCTTCTAAGAGCTTTATAGTTTACAATCAATTTACATCAGAGTAATAATAATACTCTTTATTCAAAGATTAAGTTCCAAAAACAAAATTTCCTTCTTTCCAAGTCCATTACATTCTATGAATAGATCTGATAACTAATAACCATGAAATGATCTATTTCCCATAAAACTTAACAAATGCTATCCACTGTCCCATACTCATTGATTGATCCATCTAAAACCTGAAAATCAAAATGAACACAAACACAAATAGCAAATAGGGCTTAGTCACAATGATAAAGAAAATGAATCATCTCCAAATATCTGCAATCATAAAAGTTAGTACAATATAACATTTATGCAGATCTAGATACAGATGTAATTGAAAACTAAATAACATAATTCCATTTTTTAACACCAAAATCATCAAGCACTAAATTTCTTTCTAACAGAAATAAACTCACAAAGAAAATGACAAGTAATGATCCAATAGTTCATAGGTGTCCACATAAGGACCTACACTATGTATCCGTAAGGAAAACCTCGTAGTAATCCATTATGTCTGATGAAACCATAATGTTTTATCTTGTTAATTGAAACCCATAACCCTTGAATTTATAATTATCACTTAATTAAACAACTGACAAAAATTCTTTCCCATAAGGATATAGACTAGTGTCAATTACAACTGACAGAAATTCTATCGTCACAAGGTACTAGACTAGTGTCAGCCCCCAATCTAAGGATCATACTTGCATTATCTCAAAAACACTTGATCTAACAATCAATGAAAGCAGTGAAATGAACTACATTACACAATTTCACTAACAATCCGTTTCTAATGCATCAATTTACAAAATTGAAACAACAATTAGAAATCCATTATAAAACCATGTTACCATATTCCTTAACATACATTCATCAACATGATATTTCTCGAAAGATGAAAAGATCACAACTCTTTCTCCATCACAAATCCAATCAAAATAATCTCCACATTAACTTAACATTAAATCTGTAACTGTACAATAAAATATCCATATCAAATTCATGTTTCCATTGAATAGAAAAGAACTAACATAATCATGCATCAACTAAATCAACACAACACCCATCACTTTTAACAAACATACAAGCTTACCATTACCAATTTATTAAACTAATTGGCCATACATCCTGCTCTATTAATTACAAGTTTATACCATTTATATACATGTTGGCGTATGTACATGTATACACCACAGCTTGTGTATACATATACATATCCCAACAGGTATATATATATATATATATATATATATATATATATATATATATATATATGATTATATAATTATATAAGCTTGTAATTAATAGTTCAGATTGACAGTCATAGCATCTATTATATACATGTTGGCGTATGTACATGTATACACCACGGCTTGTGTATACATATACATATCCCAACAGGTATATATATATATATATTTACATATCTAATTGCATAAACTTGTAATTAATAATTCAAGTCCATAAATATGCAATAGAAAAACCATTCAAATTGTCTTAGTTCTGTCATAGAATACATCTACCTTATTATACTACTAAATCTTCCGAATACATAAATTAATGACAGAATAATAATAATAACCGACTTCTACCTCTAAACAAAATACCAAAGTGTTTTTCCTTACTGTCTGAACAAGATAGTAATTAACTTTCCTATAAATCCCTTAACATTTCCTAATGTCGTAACAACTGTAATACACACTGGTGTTAATTACTGAAGATCATAAAGCTCGCAATCAAGTTTGACATAACCAAGACATCCACATTCCTCTATTGACTGATACATACAGTGACAAACACCCTTTTAACCAAACATCAACACTAGATAACTAGAGAAATACACCCAGAAAAATACTTCAATTCCACACCTATGTGCAAATGTCAATACAAAATACGACAGGTAACAGATAACATTATGAATACCACTAATCCCAATTTCCACATTACAGCTCAAAGAAAACATCGATACCAACTTCTGTTAATGACTGTGGTAGTAAAACCTGATTCCACCTTATAAAAATGACTTTAGAAACTGAATACATTATGATGCTACAGTGCTCCTAACAACAGGTACAGTGCGAGAAGATCTAAAGAAGTTTTAACAAGAAAACTCATACTAGTTCCATACTCTATTAATATGTTGATCCTCAAACCCAACTAACTCCCTTAACACTATCCAAAGCAAGTAAACATCGACACCAAAACACACAAGGAAATAACCATATAACATCTACATAACTATAATCCATAGTTTGGCACAGACTTAACTAAAACATTGCCAAAACCAAACTCAGAACAGAGAAACCCCCTCAACACATTATGCTCAAAACCAGCATAAAAGAACATGTATTTAATACCACACTAAAACCAAACACTTACTAAACTGTCATTTGTTTCCAAATTTCTCCACTAATCACAGCATTTATTAACTAAAATAACTTCCTAATCTATCCAAGAAAGAGAAAGACTGATTCATGACCGAACTCACAAAATATACAAACACAAAACTTCACATTACATCGACTAACAAATAGTGGTAACCAATATTCCATTAATTCATTTGTAGAATCATAAAATGGAAACGAAGGTTGAGGTAAGAGATGCCCCTGCTTGGTATTCGTATGAGGAAGATATCCAGAACCGAAATGCTAGAGCTAGCCCCTGCCTGGTGAGCTTCACAGACAAATCCCAAACTCAACCACAAAGATCCCTTAACATTGACTGCCAAAATGTCATGCAAGAGAGCCCAAAATGCAGAGATAATAGTATGGAACTCCTCACTTCCTAAATGACCATGAACAGAAGGGTTTAACTTTGCCGTGATAACCCCTTCCATTCCAAGCCACTTATCATGAAGGATACAACAGTAACACGGGTCCATAACCAACTATTTACCCAAAATGCCGCAGCATAACATGGTGGAAAATGGAGTCAAAAACCAACTGCAACTCTACACTAGAGCTAATGGCGGTCATCAAACACAACAATGAATTTCCATCGATAAGTTCATTCAATGCAAACTTATCTCTTGTAGTGAACACAACCCACTTCCTACCAAATGTCCAAAATAGTACAATTCCACAACCCAAAAAATAGCTTAAACCCCACTAACACCTCAATGCAATGAAAGTGCATTAAAAACCCTGCCATTAATTCATGTTTTCGAGCCAGAATATAATAAGAAGACTTAGGGATAGGTTAATACTTATCTTTGCTAATAACATTAGTCAATTTACTAACTTAAACATCTAAGATAACAGCGCATGCCAAAGTCAAATAACTAACACTTCATCACACTAACCTCCTACTAACATACAACATAGGATATACTAACTTAGATAATTCATATAATTTTAGTAAATGAAATACCACATTCTTACTAAAACATTCACTCATAGTTATATGTATAAAAATACATATATACAAATTTATTTATTTTGAATTCAGAATTAGATTAACATTAAATAACAATAATTCTCTATATACTATCTATAATCATAAGATACAATTAACCATAATAACATAACCATTTCTAATTACGTCTAACATATTATTAAGGATTCCAAAACAATGAATCAATAATCAGACAATTGACTAACCATATAGTTTGTCCTTATTTCATAATCAAACCAATGTTCAAAATTCAGTCTAAGCCAATTCTGTCATCAGAATAGGACTCATAAAGTGACAGAAATAGACATAATTCTCTGAGTGTCTGGCAGAATTATAGAGATAACATATTTAATCCAAAAAACAAAGTTCAAAAGAACGCAGTCAGAGTTCAAACTCATAAAAGTCTAACATAACATAACATAACATAGAAAAGTAAAGCCTGGAATAGTCAGGGGCATGACAATGTCATTGGTGAACTAATTGGAAGTGGAGAATAGACAAGAGATAATTTGTTCTATCTAAACCTATCTGAAGAGACATGTTTTGATGTAGGAGCATCCTAGGATAGTTGGAAATCTTGTATGTTGAAGAGTTTCTATGTTACTTGATTGCAGCTTTCACCAAGGAGCTCGGTCATTGAAGGGCTTGGTCATTGAAGGAACTTGGTAAACTTCGGGTGCTTGACATAACTTGTGATCGATGATTCTTCGGGTGCTTGGTTAACATGCTTTCTCAGTGATGCCTAGCTGGTTCGGTTGTTTTAGTGGCACTCGGTACTTTGGCTTGCCAATTAGATTTATTGGAAATTTGGCAAGCTGACTTGATATATTTAATGTTGTTAGCTTGTGTTGCATTCTCCTATGTGGATCTAGAGGCTGACATGGAGAATTATTTTTTTGTAAGGCTACTTGAGAGCCAACTTGTATTGCATTTAATATTTTTTTATTTTAGGAGCCGACTTAGCTTAAGAGATAATTATTTCTTCTAGCCAACTTGTGGTTGAAGAAATGTATTTAAGGAAGGTTTGGGTAGTTGTTTAGGGAGTAAGTCAGGGGAATTGGAAAAGGATAGTAATTGGATCCTACAAGATCTTGAAGATTAGATTGTTTGTCTGATATTTGTAATAGCAGAGCTAATGGTTTGCATGCTTGGAGACAAGGAGATTGCTTGCTGGCTTGCGAGCTCAAGTTTAGATCTTCCTTAGGATTTATACCAGTTGTTGATGTTTCATAGAGCTAGACTAGTTGAAAGATTATAGAATTAATATTGTAATTGATTTTATTTGGCCCTAACCTAGAAGGCCTTACAACTGGGCATGTTCAATGAAATTCTATTTGAGTATTATATTGTTGTGTTCCACTATATTTTTTTTGATAGTCTAGATTTGGACTATTCATTCTAGGATTTTTTGTGTTGTACTACATCATGTTTTATTAGAGCTTGAAGTTCTTGAGTGTGTAAATAGATCATCAAGTTGAGGCAGTTTGCACCAGGACCTTGGGTTGGTGGTTTTTTGGCTTGGCTTTTCAAAGATCTTGAAGGATGCCTCTGAGATGATTGGACCTTAGGGCGATTGTAGATGTCTCTGCTATTGTGGAAGAAAAGATCTCTAAGAAGGTTAGATTAGATGTCAGATCTAGGATGGAATTGATGAAAAATGACATGATTGCAAAGATCATGAGGGCTATTGTTGATAGGTTGAGGAATCTTAGTACTGAAGATGGCTATGAGGAAGTTGTTGAAGACTTTGAAGATGTTGGATCTAGTGGAGATGATTAGAGTGACAAATCTAGTGAAGAAAGAATTGGTCGATTGTATAGATTTGGAGCTCGGTTCAGTACTAGGTACCAAATGGAAGTTTCTAATTTCTTTGGTACTTTGAGACCTAAGGACTTGATTGATTGGATTGGTGAGTTAGAAGAACTCTTTGAGCTAGAAGAAATTGAAGATCCTCTTAGAGTAATATTGGCATAGACTAAGTTGAAAGGACATTCTATTCTTTGGTGGAAACAATTGCAAAGAGATAGAGAAGATGGAGGAGAAGTAAAGATCAATCATTGGAGGTTGATGGTGGCTAAATTGAAAGCTAAGTTTATGCCTACTAAATATGAACCTGAGATGTTTAAGAAATTGTAAAATTTGAAGGAAAAATATTTGACTATGGAAGACTATACCGAGGAGTTCTATAAGTTGACTATTTAGTTTGGACACAGAGAACTTGGTAAGGAAAAGGTAGCTCAGTATGTGAATGGTTGACATTCAATATTTAGGATGAGCTTAGTATGCTGAAGATTGATTTGGTTGAGGATGCTTATTAGTATTCTTTGAAGGAAAGAAGATAAGTTTAAGAGGAGACAACATGATAATTCCTAAGGGAAGGAGAATTAGGATCACTCGATGAAGGATAAACCAACTACTGAAGATGAACTAAAACTTGTTGAGCCAAGAAAGAGGACATGTAAGGTTATCTTTAGGGGTACTTGTTATAATTGTGGCAAAGAAAGACAACAATCTTTTGAATGTTTACATCAAAAGCTTAGTAATAGAAGGAATGTTATGGTGAATGAGAACATATTAAATGAACCTGAGGTATAGTTAGAAAACTTGTTGGTTTGAAGAATATTGCTTGGTGCTAAGGTGGAACCTTGTTAGAGGAGTAACTTGTTCAGAACTTGATGCAAGTCACGAGGTGAACTTTGTGAGGTGATTGTGGATAGTTGTAGTACTGATAACCTTGTAGTTGAGGAGATGGTTCCAAAAATTAGTTTGAAGATAGTAAGACATCCTTATTCTTATAGGATTGGTTGGTTGCAAGATGTTCATGCTCTAGAAGTGAGGGAGAAATGTCTTGTTGATTTTCACATTGGCTAGTATAAGGATCAAGTGTTGTGTGATATTATGGATATGACTAGTTGTCACATATTGCTCGGTAGACCATGGCAGTATGATTGTAGGGTTGTGCATGATTCTTTCAAGAATGTATTTACTATTGAGAAGAATGATAGGAAGTTGTCCTTGATGTCCCTAATAGATACAAAACTCGGTAGGAGAAACCTAATAGTTGGGAGCTGAGATGAGTTGAAGGATTTTGAAAAGATTGATGACCAGTATGGAGAACAGACCTATGGATTGTCGAAGAAAGAATTGAAAAGATAGAGAAAGAAGAAGTGGAAGAGTATGCAGGTTGAAGACTCAAAGGACATGTATATGAAGAACCATTTTAGGGTTTATGACATGGGGAAGGAAAGGATAATCTAAGAATGGACAGTACAAGTCTACACTATCAATATCAATAAAAAAAACCATAGAAGAATACAAAAATATCATTCTTCAAATATAATTTCCTTCAACATGCCTAGCTGTAAGGCCTTCGAAGTTAGGGCCAAATACAATCACTTAAAAAATTATTTTTCCACTCCTAGCTATTCTAGCTCTGAAACATATTAGCAACTAATGGAAACACTAAGGAATATCGAAACTTGAGCTTGCAAGCCTCCTAGAAATCTCCTTGTCTCCAAGCATACAAACCACTAGCTTTGTTATTACAACTATCAAACAATCAATTTGATCTTCAAAATCTCACAGGCTTCAGCTATTATTCTTCTCAACTTATTCCCACACTGACTCCCAATTTTACTGACTGACTCCTAAACATCTACCCAAACACTCCTTAAATACATTTCCTCAACCACAAGTCAGCTGGAAGAAACAATTAACTCCTAAGCCAAGTTGGCTTCTACTAGAAACAAATATTAAATGCAATAACAATCCACTCACAAATAGCCTTACAAACAAATAATTCTCTATGTTAGCCTCTAGATCCACATAGGATAATACAACATAAGATACACACATTAAATACACCAAGTCATCCAACCTAAACTCCAAGAACTCCATTCGGTAAACTAGAACTACTGAGCACTAGTAAAACAACCAAGCATGCCAGGCATCATTGAGTAAGTATGTCGACTGAGCACTACAGGCATCAATGAGTACAACACTACTACATTTGGGGCCAAATTTGAATAGAATTTTCCAATGGTAACCTTTTATTATGAATTTGGTGTTTTTTTTTAATAGGCCCCGATGATGTCAGTATTGCAATGGGTGTTTAATTGACCATCAAAATTCTAACAGATTTGGGGTATAGATTAAAAAAAAAAGTGAAACGGCCTCATCATTTTTATTTCAATTGGATAGAGAAGGAGCAAGAGAAAAAGAGTGAAAGCTGAGCACGAGAGAAGGTATGTGATTTCTTCATCTTTCAAGCCTTTGGCATCATATTCGAATGCATTTCATTTTATTTGATCATGAACACTCTCTGAAATGACCACATTCTACTGGTGTTGTGTCCTAGCCAGTGCTTTATCTCTATTCTTTGATGTTATTGGTGCTTGTGCTCAAGGATATCGATTCACTGTATTGAAATATTTGGATTCACGTTTGTTGATATTATTGGCATATATGTTTAATGATGCTATTGCATATTATTGTCACTAAAATGACCACATTCTACTGGTGTCGTGCCCTATCCTATGCTTTAACTCCATTATTTGATGTTATTGGTGCTTGTGCTCAAGGATATCCATTTTTTTGAAATGTTGACTGTGGTTATCAAATGGACAGCCCATGAGCTTCTAGCTAGGCACTATTTGTATTGAGAGCTTAGGGCATCAAATGTATTGTATCATTGATAGTTGAGACTTTGTTAAAAGGAAATAGGACAAAGAATGATTTTTTTTTAGTTTCTCTATTTTGATCCCTAAGTGGCTTACAACCCTAGAGAAGTATATGCCGATTTACGGATGTAGTTGCAGGACACATAGCATAAGAAATCCATGCATCCAATTTGAATAGAAATTAATACAAAGAAATAGGGTCCTCCAATGGCCCAATCATCTGGACCTTGACTGTCCCCTCAACCAATGACCCTTCAAAACCGGGTTATCATGCAATCAGTGAGTGATCCTTCATTCTCCTAGTCTACCCTGCATCCAAACATATTGGAAATACACAATATAATGATAACAAGTCTTTCACAATCCCTCTTCCCCCAAGGAAAACTATCAACCATCCCTTACACATAGCATTTCACTATTTTATGAGTGGATTGTGTAGGAACAATTAACATTAAACAAGGAGCAAACTCCTCAACACATCTTTGAAACCATTGAATTCAATAATAAATGAAACCTAACACCAACACTATTCCTTCAATAGTTATAGGATACAAAGCAGTCAATAATTCACAAGAAATCCATGCATCAAATTTTTATAAGGATATCCTACTAATCAATAGGAATTTTCTTGATATGACCAATGATTATGCATTTTGATGGCAATGTGCTAGTTCAAAAGGATAATATAAATCTGAAATAATTTTTTCTAATTTTCTCAAACTATAAATGTGGTTAAAGGGAAAATATTATGTGGAAAACCAACAAACCAAGCTAGAAAATGATTGTACATCAAATTATTCCTATATTCATTCAAGTATTGCTATGATTCATCTGTCTAACCTTTGAGCTTCATCTAGGGGAATGTGTAGCTTTAAGATAGAGTTACTTCTTGGGCCTTACAATAGGGTGGAATAGGATCAAGATTTTTTTAGGCTGTATCTTTGTTAGTCCCATTGTTAGGTTCTTATGGTTCATTGTTTGAATCTATTATGGTAATGTAAGGGATTTCTAGATGCTTTTCTAACATAATTATTGGACACCATGATTGGAACAACTAGTTGTTGGCTATTGTACACATGAATCATAACTATCAATGGTTCTTTGTGTTCAAGAATTCTGTAAGCACTGGTAAAAAAAAAAAATTCATGGCTGCATCCCCTTTTTCCTGGCCTCTGCATCCTTTTTCCTTGTTTCTAGTCTAAACCCTAGGCAAAAATTCAAAAATCTAGCCGTTTCCATTAGAAACCCTTGTTTTGTCTCACCTTGTTCTAATTTTGTGTTACCTTTTTGTGCCACTTAAGAATCCCTTAGTGCACATGGTTATTTTCTCCACCGGTGTTCACTGAATTGGGTAATACTTTTTCATGCCTTGTAAAATTTTTGGTGGTTCAGCGAACAGTGTTCACGTAATCTCTAAATGCCTGGTGATTTTATCTTTTTATCTAGTGACCTGGTGAACACTGATATCTTTTTCCCTTAGTCACTCATTCACAAAATGGAAGTGCCCTGTAGTGAGATTCTAAATCGACGGTTGTCTTATAAGTAGATAGAATCTTTCTGGCTCATAAGATCTTGCGCTCGCCATTGATTTATTGTTGTGATGTGGATTTTCCTTTCAAGCGGGTCCACTTGCTAGGTGTGCTGATTTGGTGGTGTCTGATTGGTCCATGAGGTGCTAAATCAACTTTTGTCAGAGGGTCCTATGTCAGAGAATTTGTAGAGTAGTATAAAAGTTGATCCAACGATTTTCGTAAGATCTGATAGAATTTGTTAGAGGTATGCGCCTTTGCGACAACCATTGATCTCTCTTCAGGTGGGCCCAATTTTTGGTCTAAGGCTTTGGCGGAGTGGTTAAATCTTTGGTGGTCCTAATAAAGTCTTTGGTGTTCATGCATTCTTGTAATTATTTTGTGGAGTTCTAAACTTCCAGTGAATGGGCAAATAGGTGTATTCGTTGAATCTCTAGATAATGTAGCAGTGTTTTATGTTTTTTATCAAATTGGCAAAAAATCTCTTTGGTCGCTAATTTGCTAGATTATCAGTGGGCCCTCAAAATTTTTATGTATTCACCAGTTCATGAAGAGTAGCTTGTGGTTAAGGAGGGACTTCGTGATTCAGAGAAAATCTTTGTTCACTAAATCATTTGATCTTACGTGGGTTAAGTATTTTATTCTGTGACTTGGAGTTTCCCTGCAGTCGCGTATTCGTCGAATGGTCAAAGGGTTAAGTGATTGTTGAGAATGGTGGGACCGATTGCCATGTGTTGCTGAGGTGTTAGGTTTTTATTGGCCATGGATTACAGGTATGCAAACACATCAGTGGCACTGAGGATTTCCAATTTAGTTGTTCTAATAGTGTCAGAGCATCGACGATTGGTGTGTTATCTTAAGGGTTTTCTCTGACACATGTGAACTTAAGATAGTCATTGATCTCATTCAGTGTTAGAGGGTTGTCGGGGTAGGGAGAGATTCTCCATCTGATGGTTGTCTTATAATCTGAAAGAATCTTGGAGGTCTATGCAATCTTCAGACAACCGTCGATCTTCTTGATGTGGGCCCAGTGAATCTTTCAGTCTTTTTGGTGGATCTGATAAAGGGTTAGTGGCACCGAGAAAATCCAAGGGTTTCACTCTTTCGCGTAATAAAATGGTGAAGTGCTAAAAGGTTTGGTGATTTGGTGAACAAGCGTTCACATAGTAGTTAAATAAACTGGCAGAGGGGAAAAATGTTTAGTGAACTGGCAAAATTCTTTCAGTCACCCGTTCACCGATTATGAACCAAGGTTAAGTGTTTTCTTTTGTTCACTAATTTGCTAGAGTTAAACATGAGTTAGGGGTTTCATTTTGCGAATGAGATAGCTTTGGTCATATGGTCACCAAATGTAACCAGGATTCCTATAAAGGTAAATCATAAGACCCACAAAATTTCAAGATCAGACGGTCATGATATAAAGTTGATTCAAGTTTGAATGTTGACCATTGATTTTCTACTTGAGCCATAAAGTAACCATTGTAGTTTGAATTCAAATTTCCAAAGGGTTTCTTAGTGATAGAAAGGAATAGGTTTTAATGCTTTGACGACCGGATTTGATTAGTTTGGTGGTGTCCATTGTTGCAGTGTGGTCCAGTGAGTATGATGATTGATTGCAGGGAGTTTTATGTCATGGGGAGAATGAATAACGGTGCTTGAGGTGTGTTGCAAGGGTCAAAGAAGATGAATTTGTAGGAATTCCTTGATCTTCAGTATATTTCTAGAGGATTTACCATAAGTGAAGATTGATTTTGGATCTGATTGTAGGGGTTTCTTGGTTTTCCCTGCGAGTGTATTGATTTCTAATCTGTTTGAATTGTATGGTGGGTGGAAACCCTAACCCTTACCTTGGTTATCCATAGCTTGTTGCATCCTAACCTATTTAGGATTCCAAGGTAACCAGTGGTATATAATGTTGAATTTTTTATTTTGTAGGGGTTCTAGTTGCAAAGTTCAAAATTAGTCCTGAGTTTCTGGTCCCAAGGGTTCTATAATAGTTTTTGACTCAATGTTTGTTAATGAAAGAAGAAAGTTGCAGGTCTAAGCTATAGTTTACAAGTAGGGTGCCTTGTGGTTCATTATATACACAGAAGGAATTCATCATACTTAATACAAATATCTATTTCTTATCTCTCCTTTGTGTCAAGTCATGTAAGCTTTGAGTTTTCTGGCTCATTACATATTGTTTGTATGTATGTATCTTCATTCTTGAGTTCTAATCTAGGATTGGATTAAATTATGCTCTAGGTGAGATATGGGTTTGCCCTTGTCAATATAAGGATGTCTTGTAAGTAGTAAAGATTAGGATAAATGTATTTATGGCTATGAATTCTCATATATTCTCAAATCTATGTGTGTCTAAGAACTCTTGCCCAATGGATGAGGTACTGGCCTAAATGAGTATTCCTCTTGTTAACATACACTAGTTGAAGTTATTGCATCCCAAAAATATTGAAATCAATAACCTTTCTAAGCTTTAAGTAGTTGGTTGTATGGTTATGTTACCCTATAGTAATGGAGAGTCAATGAATGTGAGGTTAGCATTTAGTACTTTCTTACTATCAATCTATTGTCTAGACCCAGTCTTTAGTGTGTGAAGTATATTTTTCACTGGGTTAGGTGCACCTGCCTTGGTTTTGCAAAGCTAGAAGTGAAGAGGGCAGTCTTGTCCCTATAGTTGGTCCAGTTACCCTAAGATCCATATACATTTTGGAACTAACCATTCCTAAAATCTATTTGAGGGTATATTGGCAGACTAAGAGCATAAGCGTCCATTTTGAACACCAACAAATTCATTGATCAATATTTGAGATTTATTGTCCCAGCTTTAAAAGAGTGATAAAAGATATAGTGAGTGCTATCTTTTCCAAGTGTTTTGTGGGTTCCATTATCTTCTAGGAGTAATTTTTGGAACCAAATTATGTTCTTTGCCTCTAGTAAATATTGTAGACACAATCATCTTCTTGGTGCAGTGTTGCTTCCATCCCAATGAGGCACTATTTCATGGTTTTCATTCCCTTGTAGTATAGTGCACCTAATTTAATACAAGTGTGCACTATTTTGGGATCCATAATTTATGGCCCATACGCTATGGTTGTTAGCCTAAGATAGGCCTACCTTTGCATATAATAAGAGGCCAACATGAAACAAACATCTAGAAGTTAGGGGGTTGTTCCCTGTCTATAATTTATTATTGAAGTGCTAAGTGATGATGGGTATATTGTATAATTCATACCTAGTGTGTCTCTTTATTTCTCTCCACATTTCACATTAGGAGTATATGCTATAAAATACCAATGAAATCAACTATTGGTCAAATCTAATCAAAATTGCAATATAAAGATTAAAATAAATCTCGAAGAAATATGGGAACCATTTTTGATAGATATTGTAAAAATGAAGAGAACACTCCCAAGAGGAAATGCTTCAATGTGGAACAATTTAATGACAATATTTTACTTTTATATGCACAAATCTACAATGTTTTTGATATATTTCTGAGATAACAAAATGATAGAAATAATAGCATATAGAAGAAAGTAAAGAATAATGATCATATTTTGAGATATTGTAGAAAATTAAAGGAAATAATGCTTGGTGGGGTTATCATGCTATCAATTAGTGATCCTTCATTCCCCCCTCTTCCAATGACCCTTCAAAACTAGGTTATCATGCAATTAGTGAGTGATCCTTCATTCTCCTGGTCTGCCCTGCATCCAAACATATTGGAAATACACAATACAATGATAACAAGCCTTTCACAATCCCCCTTCCCTCAAGGAACACTATAAACATCCAGACCTTGACTGTCCCCTCAACTAGTGACCCTTCAAAACTAGTTATCATCCAATCAATGAGTGATCCTTCATTATCCTGGTCTTCCCTACATCCAAACATATTGTAAATACACAATACAATGATAACATGTCTTTTACAATCCCCCATCCCTTAATGAATTACTATCAACATCCAGACCTTGACTGTCCCCTCAAGCAGTGACCCTTCAAAACTAGGTTATCATGCAATCAGTGAGTGATCCTTCATTCTCCTAGTCTTCCCTACATCCAAACATATTGGAAATACACAACATGATGGTAACAAGTCTTTCACAATCCCCCTTCCCTCAAGGAACACTATCAACAAGTGATCCTTCTTCTTGTTAGCCATATCCAATGTTTCATTGAAGTGATAGCCAAGAATGAAGGTCACCTTACAGATACCATTCATGGATTCTAAATGTTGTTCCAAACTCTTGAAAACTTTTCTATTGCTTCTTGTTGCTTCTTTAAATACTTCTTCTACCACAATGTCCTCCTATTCCATCTTCTTGATCTCCCTAGCTAAAGCGGATGAATCCACACACAATAACCCAAAATGAAGGGTTTTGTATCCTTTAATGAATCTCAGTCACTGGTAACACATGGATAGTCAAAAAATAGTCTCCAAAGCATTCAATAAGTGAATATGAATGTTTGAAAACTTTCCTCTCAACTTCCCCAACCACTCTTAATCAGTTAGAGGGATATTTCTAGAATCTCCACTATTCCTATCCTTACCAACAATTCTTAAACATACTTTATTTGATATGATAATAACATGCTAAACTAAACCAATGGCATGTTCTTTGTGTGATACAAGGAATATTTGGCTATCAAATCTTCCTTCGTGCAAGCTGAGCACGAGAGAAGTTATGTGATTTCTTCATCTTTGATTGGTATCTTTGACGGGAAATGTCTTTCGAGCCTATGGCATCATATTTGACTACAAATTTCAAATGCATTGCATTTTATTTGATCATGAATGCTCACTAAAATGACCACATTCTACTGGTGTCATGTCCTAGCCCATTCTTTATCTCCATTATTTGATGTTATTGGTGCTTGTGCTCAAGGATATCGATTCATTGTTTTCAAATGTTTGGATTCATGTTTGTTGATATTACAATTCATCATATCAAATAAAGTATGTTTAAGAAGTTTTAGTGTCTAAAAATTCAACTAATCCCTCTAACCAATTAGGAGTGGTTGGGGAAGTTGAGAGGAAAGTTTTCAAACATTCATATTCACTTATTGAATACTTTGGAGACTGCTGGTTTGACTATCCATGGGTTAATGTTTAGAAGATATCAATAAAGTATTTAAAGACATTCTTACATGTTTAGAGAGGTTTAAGAGGCACTTATCATGACTGTACCCTCACAAACAATGACATAGACTAGTTTTACTAAGTTTCCTTTCTCTATTTTGAGGTTTCCTTTCTCTACCGCAGGGGTACAGTCAGAGGGTTCATTGACAAAATGATCCTTTGAATGGTTACTATGAATATGAATAATTTGATATAGCATATTGCTCATTTTACTTGAAGATTGGAATAGCTTGTGCAAGGGTGAAAGTAGTTCTGATCATTTTGGTCATGACTATACCTCTACACAATTAGAAAATGTAACTGTCTAATGATTATATGTAATGTTGAATGGATTAAATGCTTTATTCTTGGTAGAATTGAATTGAAGGAATAGTGTTGGTGTTAGGTTTCATTTATTATTGAATTCAATGGTTTCCAAGATGTGTTGAGGAGTTTTCTCCTTGTGTAATGTTAATTGTTCCTACACAATCCACTCATACAACAATGAAATGCTATGTGATTGACAATTTTATACAACTGGAACTTTGGCATGTATTAAATAAAATCTAGTCACTTATTGAATGCTTTGGAGACTAATGGTTTGACTATCCATGCATTACCAGTGTTTGAGATTCATTAAAAGATACAAAACCCTTCATTTTGGGGTTATTGTGTGTGGATTCAAATGTAGGTTTGATTTGGTTAATGTCTAGAAGAGATCAATAAATTATTTAAAGACAATCTTACATGTTTGGAGAGGTTTGAGAGGCACTTATCATGACTGTACCCTCACAAACAGTGGCATAGACTAGTTTTACTAAGTTTCCTTTCTCTATTTTGAGGTTTTCTTTCTCTGCCATAGGGGTATAGTCAGAGGGTTCATTGACAAAATGATCCTTTGAATGGTTACTATAAATATGAATGATTTGATATAGCATATTTCTCATTTTACTTGAAGTTTGGAATAGCTTGTACTTGAAGTTTGGAATAGCTTGTGCTTGTGCTGGAATTCTTGGTAGAAGTGAATGGAAGGAATAGTGTTGTTGTTAGGTTTCATTTATTATTGAATTCAATGGGTTCCAAGATGTGTTGAGAAGTTTGCTCCTTGTTTAATGTTAACTATTCCTACACAATCCACTCATACAACAGTGAAATGCTATGTGATTGACAATCTCATACAACTAGTCCTTTGGCGTGTATTAAACAAAATAGAATTTTCAGCATATTATTATCATTCTATTTCTTTGTTTTAAACATGCCTTTGGTTCAGTTTTGTAAAAAAAAATTTGTGTACGATTTTTTTTTTCTATTTTTTCCATTTGATAACCACAGTCAACATTTCAAAATAGTGAATAACATCAAATAATAGAGATAAAGCATGGGCTAGGGAATGACACCAATTGATTAAAATTGAACCAATGACATGTTTATAACAAAGAAATAGAATGATAATAATATGCTAAAAATTCTATTCTATTTTATACATGCCAAAGGACCAGTTGTATGAAACTGTCAATCACATAGCATTTCACTATTGTATGAGTGGATTGTGCAGGAACAGTTAACATTAAACATAGCCAGTGTTCTCTTTACTTTTTCAAATCTCTGCAAGTCAAGAACATTAGAGTTGTATAATACATTTTTAGTATCCTTTTTCCATGGGTCCTAGGTCTTTGGGTCCATGGAAAGGAAATAGATTACAAAATACACTTCAAAACAAAGGAAAAACTTAGCAAATTTAGTCTACCTCGATGTAGATGAAGGAACAGTCATGCTAATAGTTCCTCTAAGTCTTCCAAAACATTTATTGAACTCCCCTAAAGTCCTATTGGATCCCCAAATTGCTTAATCTAATCAACCTACATCAGGATCATGAGAAACTTCAAAGGATTAAAAACATTACTTGGAACAGTCAAATCATTATGCTTTCAAATCAATTACCTATCAACATATCCCTTGCAAGGGAGAGAAGCCAAACACACAAAGAACATGCACATAAACATGGCAGCTGAAAAACTTAAATGGAATACACCAAGAAGTACCAAATGATGAATGTTCAATTGTTGTAATGGCAAAGCATCAGAACCATCCATTTCTAAAACTTTATTTTATAGTCTAAATGATTTTTCTATAGTCGTAATGATTTTTTCTAGAACTTGATTTTCTAGTCTTAATAATTTTTCTATAGTCCTAATGATTTTTCTATAGTACTCTTAATGATTTTTGTAGAACTTGATTTTATAGTCTTAATGATTTTTCTATAGTACTAATGATTTTTCTATAGTACTCTTAATGATTTTTCTAGAACTTGATTTTCTAATCTTAATGATTTTTATATAGTCCTAATGATTTTTCTATACTCTTAATGATTTTTCTTTCATCCTAATGTTTGTCGCTCTTCATAAATTAGGCCTTGAATTCAAATTTATGTTCACTATTTTATTTTAGCTTGATATTTCATTCATTTTTCATATATAGAGAGACTACACATGCTGATAAAAAAATGAGCTATTTGATTAAGGTTAACTATTCATGATTGTAAATAGTAAATATTTTTGATGGTACTCCTTGGTGTATTTCATTTTAAAATAATCATGTTTCTATGGCTATGATAAATGTCCCTTTGTTTTAAGAAAATTAGAATTGAAAAAATGGTTGCAAACAAATCATCCTTCTTCCACCAACATTCTAGTCAATGTGCAAGTAACGAGTCATTCCATTCAAGAAATGTCATGCCCCTATCTGCTTCTGGCTTGGTTTTTGATTCTGTAGTTTCATATAGTTCTTCTAGTGTGAATTCATGTCTTGGTTCAGATTTATTTATGTCCAGACTCTTTTGGTTGTGATTTGGATTATAGCTTTGTCTAGATTTTGATCTATATCTCTGACAGTATATGGACATTTAACTTGGCAGGTAGTTGTTAATCTTTTGTTAGATTATGGTGTTGGATTTATTTGTTTTAATAAAGACAGTTGCAGATTCTGACTTTTTTGAACTATCAGTTTTCTTTGTTACTTTTAGGTACTTTGGAAATTTTTGTTATTATAGGAGGTGATTATTTATAAGGTTAAAAAAAAACTCATTCCTTTAATGAGAAGAGGAATTCCTATGCTGCAATTAAGATTTCATTAATGGAATTTTCGATGTTAAGTGAGTCTGTATTTGTTAAGGAAAATATTATCAATTATATGGTTAATGTTATTTGTTGAAATAATTTTATTATGATGATGTTAATTGTTAAATGGAATTGAATTTTTAAAAGTAATAAGTTAGCAGAATGAATGAATTAGTGGTAAAGTTATGTGTTAAAAGTTAGAAAAGGGTGTTAGTATTACCCTAACATTCTGTGTTATTATGGTAAGATAGGCTTAGGGGTTAGTAATTTCTCTAACCTAGGCTTTGGCTTTGAAGCACTTCCTAAGGTTTTCATGTCATAAGACCTAATATGGCTTTGACATACTAACCTCACTTTGTTAAAATATTTGATTTGCAATGATTCGAATGTGCATTGGGATTTTGAATGTTTATCCATGTGCGATTTAATTTTAAAGCATGTGTCTTTGGGGGTTCTTGGTTAGTACTGGTACTGCAGTGACAACTATCAAATTGTTGAGTGGAAGTGGCAGTAAAGGATAAGTTAGAAATTAATGCAGCTACGGCATGCATACTGGAATTGATTACTTCAGTTTGTTGTCTACCATTTGCATTGGCAAGGGTTTTTAGTTATGAGGAAATGTGTTTTGATACTTGGAATGGTTGTGAGAATGGGGTTATTCTATTTAGCTTGGAGGGAAAAATGGTTTCATATCTGTACATTAATAATGGGATTCTCCATTATGTATATCATGGTTTCATTTATGATCTTCGAGCTTATAGTTTGGAAACACTATTTGAGTTTTGTGCTTGTGAACCGAGCTCTGTCACGGTGTGCTCTATTCCATTATTGTGCAAAGGTTGTTTCTGGAGTAGCTTGCCAGTATGGGAGCATGGATTGTGGATTTCATTGTGTGAGTTTGAACACCCTCACTCTATGTTTCAGGCAGGGGCATTTTCTTCCTTATCTCTTATTTCTTTTTGAATTTAGCACCAGAGAGTATATGGGTTGTAATGTTTCACTGCTCTATTCATTTTGTGAGGAATTAGTTCATATGTGTATTGCAAATGCTTTTCTTTATTATGTTCATTGCAGTCTCTTCGGTCTTTGTGATTTACATGCTTTAGTCTATCGTGTGTTTTGGGGAAAAGAAAGTTGGGAATCAATGCTGGAATATTTTATTCCTGTTGTGTTGTGTATTCGGTTTTGTTGGATAAAATTGGGGTGGGGGGGGGGGGGGGGGGGGGTCTATTCATTTCTTGTAAGCAAGACTCTGTGATTTGTCGAGTCTGGAGTTTTGTGGTTTTAGTTTTGATTGTGATTTGTGTCATAGTTATGGGTGAATAGTGAAGTATTGAGTATCTTGAGACCTCTTAGTATTTGGTAAATTTTGGTACAGTTAATGGTAGTTTTTTTGGTCTTTTGGTCGAGCTCTGAGTCATTGGGAATGGGAAATTCTGTTATGTCATTGTTTGAGGTTTGCAAGGTGTTCTTCTCTGTACAGGAGCCTGTTGAGTTGGGTTTTTGAGAGTTGAGTTTCGGTTACCATGAAGTTTATGTTGAGTATAGCCACATATAGCTGCCTGTCGGTCTCAAGTGTTAGTTATTCATATAGCCATTGGCAGTTTTATGCTATAGGAAGAGGTGGTTTAGATTTCGGTCATAAAATTTTGTAGTTCTTGTCAAGAGGATAAGCTTGGGGTCTGTTAGTAAATTTTCATTAGGTATCGTGCTTCTATGATGAATGTTCTGTAGCAGAATGAGGGAATATAGTTTTGTCTTATTCTGAGCATTTTTGGAACTCTCGGTTATTATGGGGTTTATATTGGGAGCCACTGTAGTCACATTGTTTACCTTCGAAGACTTGGTTTTGGATGTGGTCTGTAGACCATTCGATTAGCTATTGTAGTAGATGATTTTCTATCTGCGGAATGGATTTGTGAGGATAGGTTTGTAGGCCGATTTGGATTATGAGATTTTCTAGTTCATTGATTTAATAACCTCTATGTTATTGTTCAGAAATTTGAAACATAGTATCATTTGGTATAACGACAGTAATTGACAATAAATGTTTCGAATGAGTTATCTAATTTTGTATTATTTTGATAGGGTTATAAATACGATAATGTAGTGTTCTGAATTATGTATATTTTACAATGGTATATATATATATATATATATATATATATATATATATATATATATATATATATATATATATATATATATATATATATATATATATATATATATATATATATATATATATATATATATATATATATATATATATATATATATATATATATATATATATATATATATATATATATATATATATATATATATATATATATATATATGTATATGTATATACGCATACCGTGAGTGTATATACATATGTATATATATGTGTGTGCGCCTATATATATACATATGTGACTTTGTAACTGAGATGAAAAAATTGAAACAAGTGCATTTTTATATGGATGGTAAATATGAAGATCATGTGTAATTCTGCATTAAACATTAGTCTATGAAATTTGTTTTTTTTTATCTTCCATGGATTTACAAATAAACTCTGTTAGTTATAATGTGTCAGATATTGATTTTTTAAGTATTAGCTGTATCGGTCAGTTGATAATAAAATTGGATATTTCAATTATCAGATATAATATTGCAATTGGATGTTAGGAATTGGGTATTATTATTGTTTGAGTTTACTAATGATAGTATTGGAAATTCTTGCTTAAGTTATTCCTTCAGTTGATGAAAGGAAGATGCTTACTATGGTTATTTTGAAAAGAGGATTCATGGGTGTATGTGGATATTTTAAATTGTTGATTCATTATTTAAGATTTAAGTTATTAAGTAAACATTATTAGTTGGAATTTGATAATTTAGGTTTTATTATGGCATTGATAGTATGAAGTGTTTTGAGATAATGCAAGTGTGATCCTTAGTATGGGAAACTGACTTTTGTTTGGAGCCTTAAGGTGAAAGAATATCTGTCAGTTATTTTACTAAGTGATAATTTAATAATTCATGGGCTATGGGTTTCATTTATTAAGATAAAATATGTTACCCTGATTACTTGCACATGTTGGTGAAGTAAGGGTATGGATTTACCTTATTGCTTGTAAAGAATAAGGTTGGCATAATGAATTCTTCAAGTTTCCTATATGGTTACTGATCATTGATTCTTATGTAGATACCCAAAGCTAGTGGATCATCACCTTGTCATTTTCTTTGCGAGTTTATTTCTGTTGAAAATGAAATGAAGTACTTGTTTATTTCTATTGAATAGAAATGAAATGCTTCTTGTTAATAATGAAATATATCTATTTTTATATGTATGGTTCATTTTATTATGTTAAGGTGCTAACCTGTATGATGCAGATACTTTGGAGGTATTCCACCATCTTAGTCTTTTGACTAAGTCCTGTTTGTTTGTGGTTGTTTTCTATTTGGTATTTTCAGGATTCTAGATGAGGAAAATAATGTTTTTGGGGGAATGGTTAGCTACTGTTAAGATATATGGAAAATAGATTATTACCTAGTTACTTGTTATCAGAGCAGTGCTTAGGATAGATAAGGGCAATTAGAATCAATCTTGAACTCATAGAAAATATGTAGTAAATATTGAGTATATTGTTATACTCTCATGTAATCATTTACCCTTGGATATTAAATAACTGATTAAGTCAGTTGAGTTGTATTTCGGTGCTAATTTGTATCTTGTTAATAAAAAAAATGTTGTGCTTTTTTTCTGGTTAATTTATTTGGTTTATTTTTGGTTGTCATTTATATAGATTATTCATATGGGGTGTTACAAGAAAGACCATGCCTGACAATATCAACAAAGAACAAAATAAGGAGAATGTAGAATTTAGTGATTATATCTTCCATTAGAGCCACGTCATATGCATAGGTGATGAACATGCATATTTGCCTGAGCGTTATTGGGAGCTTACCCAGCAACACATGTACTATTATGAAAATCACCACAAATTTATTTGTTGTTGGGTCTAGCATATACCTTCTATGATCAACTCTTATATGCATAGGTGATGAACATTCAAATTTTCCTAAGTAGTACTTTGAGTAGTCCTCCTACACATGTAGTATTGTGAAAATCATCATAAGTCCATTTGTTGGAGGGCTACTCAAAGTACACATGTTTGGAGGTCTGAAGGAAACAAGAGAATTTGAAGAGTCACGAGTCTTAAGATTGCACTTAATATAGCCAAGCTTCATTCAATGGTACATTAAAACATGAAACAAACCATATTCAACTAGTAAACCAAAGGACATACTGATTATAAGTAAACTAAACCAAAGGACATGCTTTTACTACTAATTCTATGTTTGTTGGGCATACTTATTATAAGTACTTGACATATATCAGAAATGTTGCTAATTAAGGTTGGCGGGATGATTACGCCTATCCTGAAAAAAAACCATCAAATCATTATGCTTTCAAATCAATTACCTATCGACATATCCATTGTGAGGGAGAGAAGCCAAACACATAAAGAACATGCACATAAACATGACAACTGAAAAACTTAAATGGAATACACCAAGAAGTACCAAATGATGAATGCTCAATTGTTGTAATGGCAAAGCAATATCAGAACCGTCCATTTCTATAACTTGATTTTTCTATAGTCCTAATGATTTTTCTTATTTCTTGTCTGTTCTTGGCGATAGGATTTTGAACATTGTTGACATACTTAAATGGAATACACAATGCCAAATGATGAATGCTCAATTTTTGTAATGGAAAAGCATTAGAACCGTCCATTTCTAAAATTTGATTTTGTATAGTCTTAATTATTTTTCTATAGTCCTAATGATTTTGAAAATTGTTGACAAAGAGTGTTTCTTTTTTTTATTATAGTATAAATAATTTTTCTATAGTCGTAATGATTTTTCTTATTTCTTTTCTTTTGTCCCTTTTTTATTTCCTATGTTTGTGCTTCATGATAGGATTTGGTCACCTTATTTTTGATGGTATATTTCATTCAATCTATGTGGAATACTATTTTGTTCACTATTTTATTTCATTTTTATATTTCTTTCATTTTTCATATACACAGAGACTACACATGCTGATAAAAAAATGAGCTATTTGATTTAGGTTTACTTTTCATTATTGTAAATGGTTAATATTTCTGATGGTACTCCTTGGTGTATTTCATATAAAAATAATCATATAAAAATAATAAATGTAGTAATGAAGGTGCGGTGCATTATTGATATATAAGCTCGATGAATCTTGTCAATGTACCAAACTGTCAATGTGGTGGTGGGTAGTGTGTGTTGAAGACTTCACAGACACCGAACAACCCTGGATGACAATTTTGGTGCTACCCAAATAGAAAAAAGGTTGCTAATGTGTATATATTTAATGTTTCTAATGTAAATACTATTCACTATAATATAAGAACTAATATAGACTAGGCATCACAGGGAAATAATGGCTGTGGATACTTTAGTTGGGCTGATGACAACTCATTTGCATCTATCGACCCATCTCCACTTATCCACGCTGAAGGATTTGAGCGCAAAATGTGTCAAGCTAGGGCAAATTCCAAAATTATACTTTTACGATGGCTTCTCTGTATTGTAATCACATATCTTTATTTCGACCATATGCAGAGATGAATTTAGGAATTAGTTAGTTTAGTATTTTCATATTGTAACTAATATTTTAATATGGATATGACGTAACTTATATTTGCCTCAAGTGCACATATATATGGTTTACATCTTTTTTTAGAATAATTCTTCATGTTTATGGCTTAGGTGATCCCCAATCTACTATCAATCACATGATTTAACATATAGTGTTTTCTTGGTTATTCCATTTGTTCCTTGACATTGACTATGGATTGACTATCATTTTCAAGCTTGAGTGTGGCTTCGTACCATGCACCGTCCATAGATTTGTACACAATGTTGATTTACGAATGTAAATAACATATTGAACATAATCTATGAACGTTGCGTGGTATGAAGTCTTGCTAAAGTTTGAGCATCCTCCCTTTATTCCAATGAGGGACTGGAATGAGTTCATTTTGGATGCAAAGGAGAAAGGGGATACTCAAAGAGGAATTACACCAACAAATGAGAGAAGAAGGTATAAACATTTTAATAGATTTTTATTATTAAATAATTAAATTTTCATATACTAGTGTTCTAAGCCTCCTCATTACATGATTTAAGGTCTTAGTCCATGGACAAATTAAATTAGACTTACTATCCAAAACACATAAAAAACATGCACATAAACATGACAACTGAGAAACATAAATGTAGATTTCATAATAGCTGAGAAACATAATTGTAGGCAGCACAGTCATAATCTTTTGGAGACAATGTAATTGAGTTGTGTACCCAAGTGATGGAGAGAAACTAATGAACCCTCGATTCCAATTTGAATACATTTTTTGGAGGACCTTGTATTCATGAGAAACAGATGTAGTCAACTTTGAATCAGAGGTGCAGGAGTTTCTCTCCATTGTCTAGGTATACAACTTACGTTATCTCCAAAAAATTGTGACCACAATGCCTACAATTATGTTTCTTAGCTATTGTGTCTGAGGACCCCTTATGACCCTTTACGAGCATTTACGATCCCTAAGAATATATCTTAGAGGTCTTAAAATGTCGTAAAGGGTCATAAAAAGCTCCTAGGAGGGGCCAAGTGAGCTTCCACCTTCATGTGGTTGGCCCTGTTAAGTAGAGAATGTTAAACTATTCTCGAAACAAAGAGAAGCTCAATAATTTAAGGTCTTAGTCCACAGAGATGATGAAAAAATGATGGGAATCAATGATGGAAAGTTTTTAGATTCTAAGAAGATGTATATGGAGTGGAGGCCAGATTGAGTACCAGTGTAGAGATGATGATTTAGTAACCTACATCTATAAAGCCTTCACAATTATCCCTTATTTGGCCTCCACTCATTCCTCTTCTCAAAAATGGTTATCTAGAAACTTTAGACACTGTTTCTCATCCATGCATGAAATGTGCTAGTGATCATATAAAATTACTTTAGGCCTCTAGTATTGATGAGATGTACAAGTGTAAAATGTTTTTGCAAAACTGGGATCAATTTGTGTAGTGTACATAAATGCAAGGCAGTGATTATTCTCGATCATCGACAGGTATAAGTCTTCCAGGCCTTACCCACTAGCTAGGACTAATGATAACATAGCTCAAGAGACCATCATAGGTTGTCTCTTTCTTCAGTCTATATTATTGATAGAATGGTTTACCTTTCATTAGCTCATCAAATCCAGGGATTTGAAAGAATTTAATAGAATATTTTCATGACAATGTATATTATTTAAGTTGACGTTGTAGGAATTTATCTACTTTGCGCACTTGTAGACTATTAGGATGATGATAAAAAAGCATCTCCTCCCATGGCCATGCTTCTTTATTGTCATCCTCATAGTCTACAAGTGTGCAAAGTAGATAAATTCATGCAACGTCAACTTAAATAATATACATTGTCATGAAAATATTCTATTAAATTCTTTCAAATCCTTGGATTTGATGAGGTAATGAAAGGTAAAACATTCTGTCAATAATATAGACCAAAGAAAGAGACAACCTATGATGGTCTCTTGAGCTATCTTATCCTTAATGTGCATGTCTGTCAATTTTTTGACACTTTATAATTCATTCCGATAGAAGTGTTATACATCTGACATCATTTCCCTTTGGAATATAGTATAACATGTTGCCTATTCGATAGATAAAATGTCAAAGAAAATACTTTACGATAATTATTGCGATAGTAATGCTATACGTCTGACAGGGAAACCTGTCAAAGATATGCTACACTATTGTCACTCTTCTGATAGTTAAAATGTCGTAGATATGAAATTTTTGATAGACTATTCTGACACTAATGCTACGTCATTGACAGGTTTATTTGTTGGAAATTGGTTGCAGATCTATCGCTATACCAATAGTTCTAATGTCAGAAAGGATATCTTTTTTACAGTTAGTTCTGACAGTGATTGTGTATTTTTGATAGGTATTTGTGTCATAATTCTGATAGATGGACCATAGGAAATGCCATAACAAAGCTATTATCATGTGCAAGTTTCTGATGTAATTGGGTGTTGGTAAACTGATGGATATCTCTTCCATCACAATTTCCAACGCAAAAGATGTGACAGACACGTGTTGAAATGCTGACAAATGAGCATTGCAAATCTAACAAATGGTCATTAGAATTTGACCTCAAATGTACTAGTGCAAGTACATTGACCAAGCACCACATGGATTTCCAAGTACAAGTTCCACCAAGTCCTAGAGGTTTTACTGAGTTCCTTTAGTGACTGAGCTCCTTCAATGACTGATATCCTTGATCAAAGCTACAACCGAGCAACACATAACCGCTTTAACACACCACCATGCATATTTGATGAATACCCAAGAATGCCACTGCATTAGACACCCTAGGTTTGAAAACATGTTCTCATAGGCTGGAAGAACATCTTTTGGAATTTAGCACATAAACCTTGAACTGGTTCTTCACATAAAAATTCTTCAAATCTTCACTTTGCATACTCTTCCAGTTCTGCTTCCTCTATCTTTTCAAGTCTTTTCTTGAAAACACATAGGTCTTTTCTCCATACTAATGAGTCCTTTCAAAATTATTGAACTCATCTTGGCTACCAAAGCTTAGGTTTCTCCTACCGAGTGTTGTATCGAGCAAAAGCATCAAGGAAAACTTCTTGTCATTCTTCTCAATAGTAAATACATTCTTGACACAGTCATACATAGCTCTAAAATCATACTACCAAGGTCTACCGAGAAATATGTGACAACTACTCATATCCAAAATATGACAACAATTGATCCTTATACTGGCTAATCTGAAAATGAACAAGACATTTCTCCCTTACTTCCAGAGAATGAACATCTTCCAACCAGCCAATCCTATAAGGATAAGGATGTCTCATCCTCTTCAAACCAAGTTTCTAAACCATCTCATCAGCTACAAGGTTATCATTAATACCACTATCCACAATAACATCACAAAGTTTACCTCCTAACTTGCACCAAGTTCTAAACAAATTACTCCTATGACAAGGTTCCACCTTTGCACCGAGAAATGTTCTGTGAACTAGCAAGTTCTTAGATTCAAGTTCATTCAAAATGTTCTCATTCACCATAGAATTCCTTCGATCACCAAAATTTTTCTATGTGCACTCAAAATATCTATGTCCTTCACCACAATTATAACAAGTAACCTTAAAGATAATCATACCTATCTTATTTTTTGGCTCCATAGGTTTTGGTTCATCTTCAACAGTCATTTTATACTTCATTGAGTGATCAAGCTTCTCCTTCTCTTGGTAATTACCATGTCTCCTTTTCAAGTTATCTTTTGCCTTTAGAGCATACTGATAAGAATCCTCAACTAAATCAATCTTCATCATACCAAGCTCATTCTAAATATTGAATCTCAAACCATTCACATACCAAGCTACCTTTTCTTTACCAAGTTCTCTATGTCCAGACTGAATAGTCAACTTATAGAACTCCTCAGTATAGTCTTCCAGGGTCATTTTTTTGCTTCATATTCTACAACTTCTTTAAAAATTCAAGCTCATAGTTATAGCATGTATGAACTTATCTTTCAATTTAGTCAACATCAACCTCCACTGATTGATCTTCATTTCACCTTCATCTTCTCTATCTCTTTGCAATTCTTTCCACCAAAGAGAAACATATCCTTTCAACTTAGTCTCTGCCAATCTTACTTTAAGAGGATCTTTAATTTATTCAAGCTCAAATAAATATTCTAATTCACCAATCCAATCAATCAAATCCTCATGTCTCAAAGTAGCAGAGAAAGTAGAAACTACAATTTGGTAACTAGTACTTAACTGAGCTCTAGATCTATGCAACCAACCACTTATGTCTTCACCAAATTTGTCTCTCTAGTCCTCTCCACTAGATCTAATAGCTTCAAAGTCTTCAACAACCTCCTCATAATCATCTTCAGTACCAAGATTCCTCAGTATACTAGAAATAGCCCTCATGATCTCAACAATCATGCCATTCTTCATCAGTTCCATCTCAGATCTGAAATCAACTTTCAATTTCTATGTAATCTTCAATTCTATAGCATCATAGAGATATGAAATCTCCCTAGGGTCCAATCTTCTCGAAGGCATCCTTCAAGATCTTTGAAAACCCAAGGCAAAAAATCACCAACCAAGCTCTTGGTACAAACTGCCTCAACTCAGAGATCAGTTTACACACTCAAGAACTTCAAGCTCTGATACCACCTCACGCAGGGAAGGAAAGGATAATCCAAGAATGGATAGTCCAAGTATACACTAGCAATAACAACAACAACAACCACAATGGAATACACCAATATAATGCTTCAATTAGAATTTTATTCAACATGCCCTACTGTAAGGCCTTCTGGGTTAGGGCCAAATACAATCACTTACAAAAGTATTTCTATAATCTCCTAGCTAGTCTAGCTCTAAAATATATCAGCAACTGATGGAAACACTAAGGAAGATCTAAACATGAGCTCACAAGCCTCCAAGAAATCTCCTTGTCTCCAATCATACAAACCACTAGCTCTGCTATTACAACTATCAAACAATCAATCTGATCTTCAAGATCTTGCAGGCTCCAACTATTATCCTTCTTAGCTTATTCCCACACTAACTCCCAATTTTACTGACTAAATCCTAAACATCTACCCAAACACTCCTTAAATACAATTCCTCAACCACAAGTCAGCTCAAAGAAATAACTAATTCCTAAGACAACTTGTCTTCTACTATAAAAATATATTAAATGCAACAACAGTCGGCTCACAAATAGCCTTAAAACAATTAATTCTCTATGTCAGCCTCTAGATCTACCTAAGAGAATACAACACAAGCTACCTACTTTAAAGACACCAAGTTGGCCAACCAAAAGTCCAAGAACTCCAGTCGGTAAACCAGAACTACTAAGCACTAGTAAAACAACCAGGCACACTAGGCATCACCGAGTAAGTATGTTGACCGAGCACCACAAGCATCCCCAAGTACAAGTACATTGACCGAGCACTAGAGGCATCACCAAGTACAAGTTCCATCAAGCACCAGAGGTTTTACTGAGTTCCTTTAGTGACTGAGCTCCTTCAATGATCGAGATCCTCGATCAAAGATGTAACCTAGCAACATAGAACCACTTTAAGACACCACCATGCAAATTTTTTGAATACCCAAGAATGCCATTGCATTAGTTTATGTATTGAATCCCAAAATATGTTCTTCCAGGCATTGACAACATATTTTCACACCTGGGGTGTCTGATGCAGGAGCCTCCTAAGGTAGTTGGAAATCCTATATGTTGAAGTGTTTCTGTGTTACTCAGTTGCAGCTTTGAACGAGGAGATCATTTTTTGAAGGGCTCGGTCACTGAAGGAACTCGGTAAACTTCTAGCACTTGGTAGAACCTATTCTTGTTTATGCTTGTGGTTCTTGGTCAACATGCTTTCTCAGTGGTGCCTAGCTAGTTTGGTTGTTTTATTTGTGCTAAGTAGTTTGGCTTACCGATTGGAGTTCTTGGAGATTTGGTGGGTTGACTTGATGTATTTAATGTTGGTAGCTTGTGTTGTATTCTCCTATGTGGATCTAGAGACTGACATGGAGAATTAATTATTTCTAAGGCTAATTGAGAGCTGACTTGTATTTCATTTAATATTTGTTTGTTTTAGGATCCAACTTGGCTTAGGAGTTGATTGTTTCTTCCAACCAAATTATGGTTGATTAAATGTATTTAAGGAAGGTTTGGGTAGTTGTTTATGGATTAAGTCAGGGGATTTGGAAAAGGATAGTAATTGGATCTTGCAAGATCTTGAAGATCAAATTGTTTGTATGATATTTGTAATATAAAAGCTAGTGGTTTGCATGCTTGGAGACAAGGAGATTGCTTGCTGGCTTGTGAGCTCAAGTTTAGATCTACCTTAGGGTTTCTACCAGTTGCTGATGTGTCACAGAGTTGGACTAGCTGAAAGATTACAACATTACTATTATAATTGATTGTATTTGGCCCTAACCTGGAAGGCCTTACATCTGGGCATGGTGAATGAAATTCTATTTGAGCATTATATTTTTGTGTTCCATTGAATTGTTGTTGATAGTGTATATTTGGATTATCCATTCTGGGATTTTCCATATTGCACTACGTCATGTTTGTTTGCAAAATTTGATGATGTATTGTGATGGCATAAGAGGTTGTGTCATGTGCACTTTGATAATCTGGTAAGTATTAGTAAGATGAAAAGAGTAAGAGGATTACCAAGATTGAAGAAACTTGATAATGTGATGTTTAAGTAATGTTAATTGGGAAAAATGACAAAGTCTAGTTTCAAGAGAAAACAATATACTTCTAATGATATTTTGGAATTGTTTCATAGTGACCTTTGTGGGCCTATTGGAGTGAAAAGTTACTATTGTGATAAATATTTCATTCTATTTGTTGATGACTACTCTAGAATGATGACTGTGATGTTTTCTTAAATAAAAATATGATGCCTTTTGGTTGTTTAAGTGGTATTTGGAAAAAGTTGAGAAAGAAATAGGTAAAATCTTGAAATGTCTGAGATCTGATAGAGGTGGAGATTTCATATATAATGATTTCAACATATTCTATAATGATAGAGGAATTAAGAGGTAGATGTCCACACCAAGGACCCCTCCACAGAATGGTATAGAAGAAAGAATAAATAGATCAATCATGGATTGTGCTAGAAAATTTATGATAAAGAAAAATATTGCACAAAAGTACTAGAGAGAAGTTGTAAGTACAACTGTCTATACCTTGAACCAAGTACAAGTCAAGAAAGGTACAAATGCTACACCTTTTGAGTATGTGCAAGATCATGAGGGGCCAAAGTATGCCCTTAAGTGGCAATGAAAAATTAGCAAATTAGGGTTAGTCAACTTGATGTGAAAATTTCAACTAGCTATCAACATAATATCAAAAAGTTGTAAGAATATAATTTGTAGAAAATTGAATGTATTTTCTAAACTACTAGGCCTTTTTTGGAAAAAGGTTAGTATGATTGGTGAAAAGTATAGATTTCAATGCAGCAGTACAATTTTTTTTGGAAAAAATAAGTAGGTGTATGTCTGACCACCTTAATTATAATCAAATGATAATATTTTATTATAAGATTTTATATATAAGTAGTAGACTCATGCCCAGATGTGATGCATATTTTTTTGTAATTTTATTCCAAAAAAATAATTAATTACAAATTTTCTGCTACAACATTTTCGGAACAAAAAAAATCTCATGTTTGACCACCTTAACTCATTCAAAACTTTACAAAATTCAAAAAAAAAAAAATTTCCTTATAGTAGGCGAAGCATAGAATGTGACACATTTTTTGGATTTCAAAAATGTTATGCCGTCTGAAAGTTATAGTCATTTTTCAATCAGTATATAAATCAACACTTTAGAGGTAACTCAATTAGAAAATAACAAATAATTACTTAACGAATTCAAAATTTGACAGCAATTATATCATCAGATTTCCACAATCCATATTTAATTACAATTGTGTTTATATCGATAGAAAGCTGATAATCTCCTTAAGATACCCTTTTCATTTCATCAAATTCAGGTGAATAAAAAGTCATCAGCTACATGGTCAAAGTCTGGAACTCAGAGAAATAGGGGAAAAACACATTTTTGAGAAATTTCAATAGTTGACCATGTAGGTTTTGTGCACAAAGCAATACTAAGCCTAATCGGGTACCCAATATTTTCTGGTACCCAAAAAGGCCCGTAGAATTTTGATTTTTCACTTTTCCCTCCCCTTTCTCCATCCCATTTATCCATCCTTCATATGATTATATATATTAGATTATATCACAATCAAAAACTATATATTAGATATCAAAAACTATATATTATATATATTAAATATTATATAATATCAATTTTATATTAAATATTATATAATATACATTTTACAATAAATATTATTTAATATATATTAATATTAAATGTTACATTATATATCATATATTATATATTATTTTATATGTATAATATATATTAAAATATATTTTACAACTATGTATGAAAGGTTGGAAGATTGCAAAAAAATCATGGATGGCCATTGAAAGAAGAAAAGGAAATCAATTAGCCATTTAAAAAATTCATGGGTGGCCGTTGAGGAAGAGAGAGAGAGAGAGAGAGAGAGAGAGAGTAATGGGAAGGGGAAAGAGTAGGAGAGAGAGAGAAGGGATAGGGGAGAGAGAGAGAGAGAGAGAGAGAGAGAGAGAGAGAGAGAGAGAGAGAGAGAGAGAGAGAGAGAGAGAGAGAGAGAGAGAGAGAAGGGGAAGGGGAAGGGGAGAGAATAGGAGAGCTCGAGAGAAGTGGAAGGATAACCAATTCATTATTGTATTAATTAGTAAGGAGAAAGGAAAACTTAAATAATATCACAACAGGCATTAGAAATCCAAATTCTAATTAGGAGTTTTAAGCAAAGTGAGTAAGGTCCTAGATAGGGACATTATAGATCCACGCATTGTTCAGTGGATACCTCCAAGTACCCACATACACGGGAGTAGGTTTGAAGTAAGACTAAGATTGTTTATTGGTTTGAAAATATTACTGTGTTGTACTTTTGATTAACATCTAATCATTGGATGTGAAATTCACAAATTTGATTATATTACCATTGGTTTTATTTCAAATTCTTGAAAAAATGGATATTTGACATATGTTGATAAATTTCAGTCAACACCATTTTAAAATAACACATTAGTTTATTTTTACACATTGAGAATATCATCAATAGGAATTGAACTAAAATTGACATAGGTCATAGGAAATAAATGCCCCAGTTATTTTCTGTCTTCTGCATTTTGAGTTTCTTATTAAAATCACTAGGAGAAGAATATTACTCTCCAAATGGTTTTGGAGAGTAACATTTGTACTTCCTCTTCACAAATATTTCTTCCCTCTTGCTGCCTATTGATACCGACAAAGTGAATCTAGGCATTTCTTCCATGTAATGGGAGAAAAATGGTTTCCTAATTGATATGTGTCTAAATAATACATGCAAGAACCTTTTCTTTGATATTGCTCACTAACACTTTACAACAGAAAATATTTATAAAAACTAGCATGTACTTACATGAGGACATTATATATTACAGAAATCTCACACAGAAGCAGGTGGAAATCCACTCAAAAAGTAGTAACTGATAGCAAGTGAGATAATGCAGATGCTTTAATAAACCACTATCTTCTTTACTCAAGAAACACATAGTTCATTTGCTCGACTGGGGCATGTTTGGGAAAAGACAGTTTCCATTTAAACTCAAGTCTCTAGAAGCAGTTATATTTGTCAGTGGAGGAGATACACCCATTGGATCTACAATAACTTTATGCTCACTAGAATTTCCTTTTCTCTTCAATTGGGATACTCTTAAAAAATTTGCATCTACCCTTTTAGCAATTTGGGAAATCAATGGGTCTATTTGTGGACCTCGAAGGAGTTGGTCACCTAAATGAGAACCTTGAGATGAATCAAGAACTTCTCTATGAAAGAGATCAATACCTTGAGAAGCTCTCCACTTGTTAGCTGAATTAAAACCTTGGACCATAGATGGATGCCCTTTGTTGTAAAATGAGGATTGGGACTACCTTGCCAAAGGTTGAAATGAACTTACATTTGAGGGATAATGCCCAACATGAGTAACCTGGTTTCCCAAGTCCTGAAATGCAAGGCCATTGATGAATAGACATTTCTAATAGAAATATTTGTGGTGCTAGAATGAAGTGCATGTTCTTTGCCTGCTAATGAACCAATTTGAGGCTTCATTTCACATTGCTCTGTGGATAATTCCACAACACTTCTTACTTCTCTTTCTAAATTTTTTGTGTCAGTGTACATGTGCACTAAAGAACTTTTGTCACTACTTGAGCTACTACTAGATGGTGAGTATTCATCATCATCATTTGACATAGGCTCAAATGCATATCTTACTTCTTTCCTTTGTCGCTTTCCCCTTCCTAGCTCTTCCTCCTTATCTATAACTTCTATCATGGGTCCAAGAAGCTCTTCCCACTCTTTCCCATTAATATGCAAATATTTTTGTCTGTAACAGTATTTTCTGCATTTATTATGATACTAATTTGATTTGATGCACCTTCACTATTTAATCCATACTTCCCTTTCATTTTACTTGCTTTTCTCATTTTGCACATCATAGGCCAGGATTTGACAGCGGGTATGACCTTGGTACTACTGGTATAAATGATAAATTTTACCTTTTAGTTATTAATTTTTTGTCATTTTTCTTGTATGATGCTTTTTTTATATGAATTGTGGATATTCTCTAGGAAAATATTAATTTTTCCCATAGGATGCCTTTGTATACAAATATTGGAGAATCTTTGTTAAAGAGTAGGTAAGGATGGCTAAGTTGAGCACAACAGAGAGGGAGAGGACTAAATTGAGAGAGAAGAGGTAGAGAGTGATAATGATGAAAACATTTTAGGGCTTGTGGAAATAAGGAAATTATAATCTTCCTCCCAAAGCATACATTAATGAAGTTCTTTGTGCCTTAGAAGAGGAAGTGAGCTGGATTGTTGAAGCTGACAGTACTACATACAAAAATGCGGTATGCATTTTTGACCTAAATTTTATTTTTCATTTCTTTTAGGTCTTTAAAGGTTGCTAGCTACATCTTTGTATTAAATGTCAAGGAATGCATGAAAATAATATGATTTTGAGCACGACCATGAGTCCCTACAGGGGCATAGTTGTGCCTTTTACAGGCATTGTAAACCCTAGCTACGCAGAAATGGAGGCTTTGAAGAATAGTTCACACTTGGAATCCTCAAGTGTGTCCCAATGGGTCCTACGACCCCTCCAAACACACTTGAGAATTCAAATGTGTCAAAAGGGGTCATGGGGACTTCTTAGGAGTCCTAGTACACCTTATCATGCATTAGGACCCCTAGGAAGTCCCCATGACCCTTTCGACACACTGGAACCCTCAAGTCTATCCTAAGGGGTCCTACAACCCCTCCAAACACACTTGAGCATTCAAATGTGTCAAAATGGGTCATGAGAACTTCCTAGGGGTCCTAGTACACCTTATCATGCATTAGGACCCCTAGGAAGTCCCCGTGACCCCTTTTGACACATTAGAATGCTCAAGTGTGTCCTAAGGGGTCCTACAATGCCTTTAGATACACTTGAGCATTCAAATGTGTCAAAAGGGGTCATGAGGACTTCCTAGGGGTCCTAATATGGCTTATCATGCGTTAGGACCCCTAGGAAGTCCCCATGATCCATTTGGACACATTAGAATGCTCAAGTGTGTCCTAAGGGGTCTTACGACACCTTTAGACACACTTGAGCATACAAATGTGTCAAAAGGGGTAATGAGGACTTCCTAGGGGTCCTAGTACACCTTATAAAGCATTAGGACCCCTAGGAAGTCCTCATAACCCCTTTCGACACATTGGAACCCTCAAGTGTGTCCTAAGGGATCCTAAAACCCCTTCAAACACACTTGAGCATTCAAATGTGTCAAAAGGAGTCATGGGGACTTCCTAGGGGTTGTAGTATACCTTATCAAATGTTAGGACCCCTAGGAAGTCCCCATGATCCCTTTCAACACACTGGAACACTCAAGTGTGTCCTAAGGGGTCCTACGATAATGTTGGACACAATTGAGCATTCAAATGTGTCAAAAGGGGTCATGAGGACTTCTTAGGGGTCCTAGTATGCCTTATGATGCGTTAGGACCACTAGGAAGTCCTCATGACCCCTTTCCACACATTGGAACCCTTAAGTGTGTCCTAAGGGGTCCTACGACACCTTCAAACACACTTGAGCATTAAAATGTGTCAAAAGGAGTCATGGGGACTTCCTAGGGGTCCTAGTATGCCTTATCATGTGTTAGGACCCCTAGGAAGTCCCCATGACCCCTTTCAACACATTTGAACACTCAATTGTTTCCTAAGGGGTCCTACAATGCCTTTGGACACACTTGAGCATTCAAATGTGTCAAAAGGGGTCATGAGGACTTATGAGGGGTCCTAGTATGCCTTATCATGTGTTAGGACCCTTAGGAAGTCCTCATGACCCCTTTTGACACATTGGACCCCTCAAGTGTGTACTAAGGGGTCCTTTGACCCCTTTGGATACACTTGACCATTCAAATGTGTTAAAAGGGGTCATGGGGACTTCCTAGGGGTCATAGTTCACCTTATTACAGCTTAGGACCCCTACAAAGTCCTCATGACCCCTTTGGAAACATTGGAAGCCTCAAGTGTTTCCTAAGGGATCCTACGACACCTTCAGACATACTTGAGTGTTTAAATGTGTCAAAAGTTGTCATGCAGACTTCCTAGGGGTTCTAGTATGTGTTATCACCCGTTAGGGCCCCTACAAAGTCCCCATGTCCCCCTTGGACACATTGGAACCCTCAAGTTTGTCCTAAGGGGTCCTACGACCCCTTCGGATACACTTGAGCAATCAAATGTGTTAAAAGGGGTCATTGGGACTTCTTAGGGGTCCTAGTACACCTTATCATGTGTTAGGACCCCTAATAAGTCCCCATTACTGCTTTCGACACATTGGAACCCACATGTGTGTCCTAAGGGGTCCTACAACCCCTTTGAACACACTTGAGCATTAAAATGTGTTAAAAAGGGTCATGGGGACTTCCCAGGCTCCAATTACACCTTATCACATGCTAGGACACCTAAGAAGTCCCCATGACTCCTTTCAACACATTGGAACCCTCAAGTGTGTCCTAAGGTGTCCTGAGACCCCTTCGAACACACTTCAGCATTTAAATGTCTCAAAAGTGGTCATGGGGACTTCCTAGCGGTCCTAGTATGCCTTATCACTCATTACGATCCCTAGCAAGTCCCCATGACCCCTTTTAACACATTGGAACCCTCAAGTGTGTCCTAAGGGGTTCTACGACCCCTTCAGACACACTTAAGGATTGAAATGTGTCAAAAGGGGTCATGGGGACTTTCTTGGGGCCCTAGTATGCCATATCACATGTTTGGACGCCTAGGAAGTCCCTATGACCCCTTTCGACACATTCAAACCCTCAAGTGTGTCCTAAGGGGTCCTATGACCCCTTTGGACACACCTGAGCATTCAAATGTGTCAAAATAGGTCATGGGGACTTCCTAGGGGTCCTAGTATGCCTTATCACACGTTAGGACCCCTAGGAAGTCCCCATTACCCCTTTCAACACATTGGAACCCTCAAGTGTATCCTAAGGGGTCCTGTGACCCCTTGAGACATACTTGAGCATTCAAATGTCTCAAAAGGGGTCATGGGGATTTCTTAGGAGTCCTAGTATGCCTTATCACACGTTAGGAACCCTAGGAAGTTTGCATGACCCCGTTCGACACATTGGAACCCTTAAGTGTGTCCTAAGGGCTCCTACAACCCCTTTAGATAGACTTAGGCATTCAAATGTCTCAAAAGGGGTCATGGGGACTTCCTAGGGGTCCTAGTAAGCCTTATCACACATTAGGACCCCTAGGAAGTCCCCATGATCTCTTTCAACACATTGGAACCCTCAAGTGTGTCTGAAGGGGTCGTAGTTTATCCTAAGGGATCCTTCGACCCCTTTGGACACACTTGAGCATTAAAATTATCAAAAGGGGGTCATGGGGACTTCCTAGGGGTCCTAGTATGCCTTATCACATGCTAGGACCCCTAGGAAGTCCCCATTACCCCTTTCAACACATTGGAACCCTCATGTGTGTGCTAAGGGGTCCTCTGACCCCTTCAGACACACTTGAGTATTCAAATGTGTCAAAAGGGGTCATGGGGACTTCATAGGGGTCCTAGTATGCCTTATCACATGTTAGGACCCCTAGGAAGTCCCATGGCCCCTTTCAACACATCGAAACCCTCAAGTGTGTCCTAAGGGGTCCTACTACCCCTTCAGACACACTTCAGCATTCAAATGTATCAAAAGGGGTCATGGGGACTTTTTGGGGGTCCTACTACACCTTATCATGTGTTAGAACCCCTAGGAAGTTGCCATGACCCCTTTTGACAAATTGGAATGCTCAAGTGTGTCCTAAGGGGTCCTATGATGCCTTCAGATAGACTTGATGATTCAAATGTGTCAAAAGGGGTCATGGGGCTTCCTAGGGGTCTTAGTACACCTTATAACACATTAGGATCCCTAGGAAGTCTCCATGACCCCTTTCAAAACATTGGGACCCTCAAGTGTGTCCTAAGTGGTCCTACGACCCCTTCAGACACACTTGAGCATTCAAATGTGTCAAAAGGGGTCATGGGGACTTCCTAGGGGTCCCAGTATGCCTTATCACGCATTAGTACCCATAAGAAGTCCCCATGACCCCTTTCAACACATTGGAATGCTCAAGAGTGTCCTAAGGGGTCCTATGATGCCTTCAGACACACTTGGGCATTCAAATGTGTCAAAAGGGGTCATGGGGACTTCCTAGGGGTTGTACTACACCTTATCATGCGTTAGGACCCCTAGGAAGTCCCCATGACACATTTGGACACATTGGAATGCTCAAGTGTGTCCTAAGGGGTCCTAGGATGCCTTCAGACACACTTGAATGTTCAAATGTGTCAAAAGGGGTCATGAAGACTTCCTATGGGTTTTAGTACACCTTATCATGCTTTAGGATGCCTAGGAAGTCCTTATGACCCCTTTGGACACATTGTAACCCTTAAGTGTGTGCTAATGGGTCCTACAACACCTTCAGACACACTTGAGCATTCAAATGTGTCAAAAGGGGTCATGGGGACTTGCTAGGGGTCCTAGTATGCCTTATCACATGTTAGGACCCCTTTGAAGTCCCCATGACTACTTTGGACACATTGGAATGCTCAAGTGTGTCCTAAGGGGTTCTATGACCCCTTCGGACACACTTGAGCATTCAAATGTGCCAAAAGGGATCATGGGGACTTCCTAGGGGTCCTAGTATGCCTTATCACATGTTAGGACCCCTAGAAAGTCCCCATGACCCTTTCAAGACATTAGAACCCTCAAGTGTGTCCTAAGGGGTCCTACAACCCCTTCAAACACACTTGAGCATTCAAATGTGTCAAAAGGGGTCATTGGGACTTCCTAGGGGTCAAATATTCTTACATCAATTTTTATGCCACTGTTAGTTTCTAGAACAGATGATGACATCTACTTATTCAGTATAGTCAGACTGCCAAAATTACAAGGAGTCTATAGAAAAATCCTTTGCTAGATACTTTCAAGAGGACTTGGGCGGAAACTGTATGTCATCAAATCAACTGTGCAGCTATTTTTTAAATACATTATATATATATAATATGTATTATATATATTTTATACATTAGTATATATATAATATATAATATATATATATATATATTATATACATTAGTATATATATAATATACATTATATATATATTACATACCTCTTTTATATATAAAAGTTCAATTTTTTCATTTACTCCTAGCATTTTTTCATGTACCTGATAAAATCGGGTACCTGATTATTTCCTAGTATAACTTTGAGAAAAATATTTCCTATCCCCACAGACTAGAGAAGCACAAGATTTCAAAAAAATTTCATAGGTTGCGGGAAAAAAAAAGTGATTTGGGGCCCATTTTTTGTTTTTTGTCAACTTGTGGTCTCACCATGGGAAGCAACAGTCATCAAATGGCTAAAATCAAGAGGAAGGTGACAGATGAATAAATCCAAGCATAAAGGGAAAAAGATAGGGACATTCCCTATAAGAAATGATGACATGGACACTTCGGTTGAGTATGACCATCTTTTAGATCTTTTGAAGCCAGGAGATGTTTTTGCATTGGTTGCATCGCAAAGGAATGACGAGAGGTTAGATTATTGGTTAGCATGTTGTGTACGAGGTAAACATAAGCTTGTACAACCGATGATAGATGGTGATGGGTTCACATATCCTACTAGTTCAGTTGTTGTTGCAGGAACATGGCTATGAAATACATGATTAGAAAGAATGGAATTCCCACATTTGAAGACTATGAGAAGCACAAAACTATTCTCATGTATTCACACCTTGTTATAGAAACAATTGTCAAGTTGTCAAAGCATGAAGGAAGACCAAAGACAAAATAACTTTGGACTATTAGTATTACTAATCATGAAGCACTATTGGAGACCCCAAAGAAAAGAGATGACCCTTCAGGAACACTTGACTAGGTAATAAGTAACTTAGTGCATTTTTTCTAAGTTCATTAAGATTAATTTCAATACATTAATTTCATCTTTCTTAGATTGTATTTTGAGTCAATAAACTTGGGCTTTGTATGTGGATTGTAACTTGTACAGGAGTACCTATGAAGACACCTATGGTCACCATGGATCCAATTAGAGATAGAAGGACAAAAGGATCCTTAATGGTTAATTGAGATCTTTTGAAGCCTATAATGGCAAATTGTAACAATCAATTTGATTTAAAAGTTAAATGTCCTAGAAGTCTTGATAAGGACTTATGACCAAAATCATGTATGGGTGGCCAATACTGCCAAAAAGGGATCTTACATGTCATTTACTTATGTCATTTGCATTGTTTGAATTCTTACATTTTTGATTGTTGTTTCTAATGCTTTAAGGATATTATTTTTTATCATTTCAAACAATATAAAAGTTAAACCTCAAACATAATAAGCTCCATGAACAAGGTATTCTAGAGTAAAGAAAAAAAAATGTACTAATATTCAATCTTTGTTATTGGGTTTTGGGAGGGGTGGTAGAATATTAAAAATAATTGAATTTTAGTAGAGTGTTGACTAGCTTAATCATGATTAGTTTCACAGTTCAAATTTCAAACATATCACTAACAGTCATTGCAATGAAACTGGGTCAAGAAAAGAAATGTGCATGCTTTCCCATTTGGGTCTTCTCTTGTTCCAAAATGAAAACCTAATTGTTTCCACTATAGACAAGGACATGTTCCCAAGGACTACTTACTCAATCTATAAAACAAAACTCCTTGCAGGCTGCCCAGTGTACCATAATGCATTGTGTGTTTTATGGTCTGCAAGTGACATGCTTTCTGAGTTTGTACGAGAGAGTAAATAGGTTAATTTTTCATTAATAAAAATGGTGTGGACTATAAGTTTATGGCTCACTTTCATGACATTTTAAATGTGAGTGAAAACCCCATTCTGCCCATGGAGTTATTGGAACACTCGCGACCATGCTCGACCCAAGTGACCCCAAGGTGTACTAAGCACAATTGGGTAGTGATAATTTGAGGCTTATATCTCAGACCTCATGAGAGGTATTGACAAACTTTCAAGGGCTAAAGGATCATGTTTCACTATTCTACAATAACCTCTCTCAGTTTTGGGTGATTTGACTTCATTTGCATTTGGCAAGGCGATCTTCGTTGATGCAAAAACTTGTAGTGAGGGTCAATTGAAAGTAGCTCAACAATGTATCTTTCAAATTGTGCATCTTGGGATCGAACCATCTGCTCCATCAGCTCCATTTGGCTGGGTAAATACCAATGATAACCCCATTCTTCCCATGGAGTCATGAGAACACTCGCAACCATGCTCGACCCAAATGACCCCAAGGTGCACTAAACATGATTGGGTAGTGATCTTCTGAGGATCGTCTCTCAGACCTCATGAGAGGTATTGACAAAATGTCAAGGGATACAAGATTGTGTTTCTAAGGTCTAAAATAACCTCTCTCAATTTTGGATTATTCGACTTCGTTTGCATTTGGCAAGATGATGTCAGTCAATGCCAAAACTTGCAATGAAGGTCAGTTGAAAGTAGCTTAGTAGTGTATCTTTCAAACCATCTACTCCATCAGGTCTAGTTGGCCATGTAAACACTAGTGACAACCTCATTCCTCTCACGGAGTCACTGAAATGCTCGTGACCATGCTTGACCCCAGTGACCCCAAGGTGCACTAAGCATGATTGGAAGTGATCTTTCAAGGCTTGTATCATAGACCTCGTGAGAGGTATCAACAAACCATCATGGGCTATAGAATCATGTTTTCAAGGTCTACAATAACCTCTCTTGGTTTTGGTTGATTTGACATCATTTGCATTTGGCAAGGTGATCTCAATTGATGCCAAAACTTGCAGTGAGGGTCAGTTGAAAGTAGCTCAACATTGTATCTTTCAAACTGTCCATCCCAGCATCAAACTGTCTACTCCATCAACTTTGGTTGGCCGAGTAAATGCCAATGACAACCCCGTTCTATGCACAGAGTCAGTGGAATGTTCACAACTATGCTTGACCCAAGTGACCCCAAGGTGCACCAGGCATAATTGGGAAGCAATATTTCAAGGCTCATATCTTGGACCTTGTGAGAGGTATAGAAAAATCATCAAGGGCTATGAGATCATGTTTCTATGGTCTACAATAACCTCTCTTTATTTTGGGTGATTCAACCTCATTTGCATTTGGCAAGGCGATCTCAGTCGATGCCAAAACTTGCAGTGAGGGTCAATTGAAAGTACCTCAGTAGTGTATCTTTCAAACCCTCTACCCTGCAATCAAATCATCTTCTCCATAGGCTCTAGTTGGCTAGGTAAACACCAGTGACAACCCATTCTACACACAGAGTCATTGGAAAGCTCACGACCACTCTCGACCCAAGTGACCCCAAGGTGCACTAAGCACGATTGGGCAATGATCTTATGAGGCTCGTATCTTAGACCTCATGAGAGGTATCAACAAACATTAGGGGCTATGGGATCATCTTTTTGAGGTCTAAAATAACCTCTCTTGGTTTTGGGCGATTCGACTTCCTTTACATTTGGAAAGGCGATCTTAGTTGATGCCAAAACTTGCAGTGAGGGTGAGTTGAAAGTAGCTCAGCATTGTATCTTTCAAACCATCCATCCTAGCATTGAACCATTTTCTCCATCAGCTCTATTAGCTAGGTAAATTCTAGTGACAACCCCATTCCACCCATGGAGTTATTGGAACGCTCGCAACCACGCTCGACCCAAGTGACCCAAGGTGCACTAAGAATGATTGGGTAGAAATCTTCTGAGGTTTGTATCTCAGACCTCGTGAGAGGTATCGACAAATAGTTAGGGCTATGGGATCATTTTTCTAAGGTCTATAATAACTTCTCTCAATTTTGGGTGATTCGAATTCATTTGCATTTGGCAAGGCGATCTCAGTCGATACCAAAACTTGCAGCGATGGTTAGTTGAAAGTAGCTCAGTAGTGGATCTTTCAAACTGTCTATCCTAGCATCAAACTATCTACTCCATCAGCTTTGGTTGGCCAAGTAAATTCCACAGACAACCCCATTCCACCCACGGAGTCAATAGAATGCTCGTGATCATGCTTGACCCAAGTGACCCCAAGGTGCACTAAGCACGATTGGGCAGAGATCTTCTAAGGCTCATATCTTAG